>CM064549.1:2150816-2460816 GCA_032716605.1 Paralithodes platypus
AACCTGTTTTGGTGACTAAATGGCGTTACAGATAGGGCAGACTGGGAGGGTCTTCAAGGTTTCTTTTTGAGATTCCCTGGACCTCTTTCTTGTCTAACTGATGCAACACACCACCTTGAGCCACATACAAGATTTTGTAAAAAAATTGGAATGGAAACTTTTATTCCTCATCAAAAGTACAGTAAAAGATCTAATTCACCTAAATGGTTTGACCCAAATTGTGCTAGGAGTAACTGAAACAAAAGCAATAGCCTTACAATGCATACCACAAGATCAAAAACACATGAAGCCTTTAATTACTTTAGAAACATGCAAAAAATCATGCCAAAACTGTATTAAACAAACCTAAACTCCAAACTTTCTCCACAAGCAGGCAAATAACTAAATTCTAAATAATCCAAAATGATAACAAAATATTTTGGTCTACTCTTAACTCATTTAAATCCAACTTTCACTACGGCTTCATCCATGCCACCAAATACAATCTCCGACTGGCAATACTTGTAAGTGACCCACGAGTGGTAAAGCTAACCTTCTTGCGGATATTTTCTCCACCAACTCAACCTTAGAGGAAAGAAATCCAAGAGGTCCCTTGACTTACTTTGTAATTCGCCTGAACTGAAAATTCCCTCACTGACAGATCCACACCAGACATGTCAAAACTATTTGGCCCGGAATCTCTCAGTAGATAAAGGCTCCTGGTCCAGATGAAATTCATCCAATAGTCCTTAAGAATTGCTCCTTGGTGCTCGCTACTGTATTGGCAAAATTTTTCCGTCTTTGTACTACTCATACCTCATGCTTCCCAGTGCCCTGGAAAGAAGCAAAACATCCATCCAGTTCCTAAAAAAGGTGCCTCTTCAGATCCAGCAAACTACAGACCAATAGCGATAACTTCCACCATGCTTGGTAAAGTCTTTGAAATTAGATAAAATCATCACATAATTAAGCATTCTTGAGAATAATAAAATAATCAGTGTATAACAATATGGTTTTAGACGATGTCAATCAAACTGCCAGACCATGCTTTGCCTTCTTAACGCACTGCCAAATCAACCAAGCTACAGACCAACAATGGTGAAACACATTACAATTTAGCACTGGATATATCAAAGGCATTTGATAGAGTCTGGCATCAATCCGTATTGTCGAAGATGTCACCACTACGGCCTTGGCAGCAATTAGTTCCACTAATTTCTTCTTATCTTCATAACAGAAAAAAAGATGTGTAATGGTAGATGGCCCTTTATTCTCAATTTCACTCAATAAATGCTGGTGTTTTCCCCCCCCCAGGGATCAGTTTTGGCCCCAATTCTGTTCCTCATTCATATCAATGATCTCATATCTACCCACTCATAATCCATACATTCTTAAGCCGATGACTCAACACTCCACAGTTCCTTCACATTTACCAATTCTTTCATCCCAACCCGATCTTTATAAATTCAAAAATTAAAACACTCGGCCAATTTCTCTGAACCAGGACCTTTCTAGAATTAATGGATGGGGACAAAAGAATCTAGTTTTCCTTTTAATGCACAGAAAACAAAGTACATTCAATGTTTCTAACCGACAGGAATCTCACTGGAACTCCCATATATTTTTTAATGATGTAAAATATTCCCACTTCCCCTAGTATTGACATTCTCGGTGTGAACATTAACTACTAACTTGCGCGCTGGACACATTAATGTTAGAAGCATTGCTAAGAATGCCCTCTAAAAAAACTGGGACTCCTGTACAGCAGTTTTTTCGAGAATTCTCACTGACGAGCAGAATTGGCCGGGTAATATATAAAAAGTCATGTGCGTTCTCAGATGGATTCACTGTTCACCTCTGTGGGGTGGAAAGTGGAGTGGTTTGCATTGAGGCAGTTGGGACAAAATTCAAAATAAAGCTATTAGATTGAATCCAATAACCCTGCAATCACACAGGGACCTTGCCTACAATTTATCCATACGAAGAAACGTTGCACTCCCTTGTCATTATTCTACAGATATTTTCACAGGCAATTGTTCCGAGGAACTTGCTTCAATTGGGGGGGTGCCGCCTCTCCACACTTCTTTCCCCCCGGAGAACTAGGGCAGCTGAGGAGGCGCCACATGAATTTACACTTTCCTCCTCCAACAATGGCAGAACTTCTGCTTATCAGAATTTTCATTTATCCCCAGAGCTACTACTCTTTGGAATTCACTTTCCCCCCCTCGAAATTGCTTGTCCACAAACTTACAATACCTACAAATGTTTAAAGCCAAGGTGTTACAAACATTTTATGTGATGGAGGATGCCTTTAGGTACATGGACCTTTTTTCTGTTATCTTTGTTTTTTTTCGCTTCCTTCTGTTCATTGTCTTCTTTTAAAAAAAAAAAAAAAAAAAAAAAATGCCTTGGCCGAAACAGGCCCCAAGGCCCCGAGCAAGGCCTAGGCCATAAACCGAGTCGCCCCACACAGAACCCTCCCTGCCGAACCACAATAAGCCTGGGTGACCGAAGCCACTCCATGGCGGGGAGTCTGAGGAGGGTGCGGATAACGACCCGGGAAATCAAAGCCCCACCACAGGCCCTGTGCCCCTGCAGCAATTATGAAGAGAAAGTTGAGGGGCAAAAGAAAAATGTGACGCTTTGGGCTTCCAATCTCCGTAGATTGGGAAGTCAATCCACGGAAGAGGAACGCCGTAAACTTTGTAGAACACACTCTTGTCACAGTCAGCTTTGCCTTTTGTTTCCTTCATACACATACACAAAATCATATTTAAAGTGAAAGAAAAGTAGAAGGAATAAACTCAAGAGTGAGAGGGATGACGTTGGGATGGGCCTGTGGTGTCTTTGGTAGCAAGCTCATTAACAACCTAGAATACGAGGTTCGATTTCCAGCAGGTGGTGATGTTTGGGAAACCTCCTAACACCCCTTGCCCATGTTTGCCTAACAGCATATAAATAGGTGTGTGTCAGGGGTAATAGGACCTGTTTGTTCCCGTCAGCCCTTTATCCAAGAATAAGAACATTGCGAGAGGCGGTGGGACATAGAAGCACCACAGTTTGAAGTTCCTACCGGAATACTTGGTGATCAAAGTGTACAGCGTTTGAATCCACGGTGGGTCTTGTGAGAATACTATCATCGTGTATCTTAGTTTTGGATAGACGTAGAAGTGACAAGAACAAAAACAGAAACAAACAAATCAAATGGTAGGTTTGGTCTATACTCACTAATTGTTGTTATCCATAAAGCTAAATAGCAACCAATGACAGAAATACTATTATTTCTGGACTAGTTAGAGGATGCACGTTGTAATGAGAACGTCTCATAAAGGTCAACAAATGTAGTTCTCTTAGTCGATCCACGTACGATTGATGTTTAAGTCGGGGAATAATTTTCATCTCCCTCCATTGCACTTGATCAAGTTTTTCAATATCCTTTGTTTAATACGGAGATTAAAACTGAACACAATATTCTAAATAAGAAGGACATTTTGTAATTTGTGTTAGAAATTCCTCTCTATGAAACCAAAATATATGTTTTCCTGTGTTATTATTGCTGCAATATAAACCAGGTTACCATAGTTTCCCTACTGAGCTAGAAGTATATAGGTTTCCCTTTGTTATTATTGCTGCAATATAAACCAGGTTACCACAGTTTACCTACTGAGCTAGAAGTCGCTGTTTCTGTTTGTAGATTCATCAGAGTTGAAATGGAGCAATGCAACAGGAATAGTATTCATGGATTCCTTTCTTACCTTCCAGTTGCCAATCTCTCTGTCCCCATACCAATTACAATATTTTACAGTTCTCTCTCTCTCTCTCTCTCAACCCTTTCAGTACCGGTGGCGTCCATTTAGCTCGATTCTGGAGACCATCGTATTTTTCTGTCTATGTGTGGCACGGATACAAATGACAGGCTTCCTGTAACGAGTGTCTCCCCAAAGGCAAAAGAGTGACAAAGAGCCAAATTCAAGGGACGTAGCGGTCAAGACGCCTGGACACTCACATTTTATAGCAGTCTAAGTCATAAAATGAAGGAGATTGAGTGAGGGTGACTGTTCCAGAGTTCACTTGTTGAGTAGAAGAAAACTGAGAACATTTGCTATGTCTTGGCTTGAACAGTTTGACTAAGTAGGAGTGGCACTGTGTTGAAAAGCAGGTGCCTCGCACTCACCGCAAGGGAGGGGGTATGCACTGAGAGAGCTCTGAAGAACATTGATTGTTGTAATAGCGATAGAAGAGTGAAAGATATTGTAGGAAACTAGTAAGAGGAAGGGAGTTGATGAGGCAAAATTATTTTGACTACTCTGTCGCAAGCTTTCTGACATCTAGTCAAAAATCCTCTCCAACAATATTTCTTCCTTGTCTTTCCTTCTCTTTTACACTGTGAAGGCACCACCGCACTTCTTCCTCTGACAGAGTTGAACTCTTCACTCAGACCTTTGCTAAAAATTTCACCTTGGAGGATTCTCGTGCTACTCCTTCTTCTCTTCCACCCTCGCTCTTACTTATTCCGACACTCTAATATATGTTATGGATGGATTTTCGGTCCTCTCTGTGCTTAATATGAAAACAAAAAGTGCACGGACCAAATGGTGTCCTGTTGCACCCGATTCCTGAGAGTTCATTATAGATATACCAGAAATACTGACCACTAACCTCTATGACTTATAAATGATTAGAGTATAAAACATAAGAACATAAGAAGATGGGAGTCTGCAGAAAGCCGATTGGCCCACACAAGGCAGCTATGTCTACCATTTTGGGAAGAGTCAGCTAGGGAATACGTGTGGACATTTACAGGCCATTTTCTCTAGCCTTTTGTTTAGCTACAAAGGTTCGGGATTTCAATATCTTATGAACCTATAATGAATGCTAACCTTGAGTCCTCCAAGCCTCATTATCACCCTCCATTACGCCATAACTCTCACAGCTTTACACCGACAACAAAAACAGAGCCATTCATCATGCTTATCTCACACATTCATTACTGTGGTTTACTTTTACTACTGCTGTTTAACCCCTTCAGGATTATGACGCATCTTGACAGTATATTCTGTATATCATTAGACGATTTTAAACAGAATAGGAAGGGTGAATGGAAGTCAGAGGTAGATTGGGCCAATCTTTTCACTTTGGCCTTCCACAGCTCCTTTCTGAACTGTATAAGATCGTCATATGATATTTATAATGAACTGTTAAAATGCGTCATAATCCTCAAATGGTTAACACTGAAGATTAAGACGCAATTTGACAGTATATTCTGGCTATCAATAGACGATGTTATAGAATGTAGGAAGGATTTCTAGGAATTATTAACTCTCCGACTTCCACAGAGAGTTAAATAATACACGAGAATGCCCACTAGTTTGACTGGATACAGAACACAGAACCATATATTCGCAAGCAGGATACGCATGTGTGTGAACGCCGTCTCAGCCAAATCATACCATAAACTTGTGATGTCATATACAAAGTGCTCAGAGAGGAATATTTGAAGGTAAGAATGGGTAAACCATTAATTTAAGGTATTTATTGGATATGAAATTGAACAAAATATTTTAGTTATTTCCGTTTATTTCCCCCCCCCCCCCCCGTCCCCCCAAGTGGTAAATTCTGTAAAATATGTTGAGCCCCTTTCGCACATACGCGATGTTGGTCCCGATGTGCCACGAGGTACACAAATTGGAACATCGGCAGAGACAGTGACACGAAGTACGCGTTTGACGATGAAGCCACGACGGTGACACGTCGTAGCCACGACGGGCCAGATGGTACCACGGTTGCAACACGAGGGCGGCACGTCAATAACCCAACGGTCTAAATTCCGGTCAAAACCGTACCCCGACGTGGCACGAGGGGAACACGACGAGGGGCGATGGACTTACGATGGTGTTACGTGTGCGACACAACGAACACGACGCCACAACGACAGACGGGGTGACAGACACAGTTCGATATAAAAGGGGCTGGTTCTGGTACCTGCACGTCACTCTACACACCTCCCATGCCACGGCCACACATCAGCACCACTTGCCCTACGCCATGGATGAGCTCGAGGTCCTGCAGCTGCAGGTAGATCTGGCAGCACATCAGGCAAGACTAAATGTTGATCTTTAACAAGGCCTTGCAGGATGCCCAGGTGCCACCCAGGAGACGGAGAAGGCAGATCTGGACCCGGAAGTGGCTGTTGAGGTGAGGGCAGTACGGCCACTATAACAACCTGCTGAAGGAGTTAGCTCTGGAAGACACCACCTCCTACAAAAACTTCCTGCGGGTGGATAGAGTCATGTTCCGAGAGCTGCTTGAACGTGTTGGCCCACTGGTGGAGAAGCACGACACGTTTTGGAGGAAAGCCGTCGCACTTGGTATGCGCCTGGTCATCACCCTACATTACCTGGCTACAGGGGAGTCATACAAATTACTCTTGTATGGCTTCAGAGCGGCGCACAACACCATCTCCCTCATTGTTCCGGCCACCTGTGAGGCCGTCTGTGCCGCCTACAAGGATGATGTCCTCTCGTGCCGCAAGACGCCAGTGGAGTCGAAGACGGTTGCTGACCTCTTCTCAAAGAGGTGGAACTTCCACCATGCTGTAGGGGCACTGGATGGGAAGTATGTGGCCATCAGGTGTTCCCCCATTGGAGGTTCCCACTACTACAACTATAAGGGCTTTCATTCCATTGTCCTCATGGCCCTCGTCGATGCTGACTACAAGTTCCTCTATTTGGATGTTGGTGCACGGGGCTGCTCGTCTGATTGGGGCATATTTGCTGCAACACAACTGAGGGAGGCACTGGAGACTGGCAGCCTTGGACTCCCACCAGCAGTGTCAATCCCAAACGACGTTCGGCCAGTGCCCTACTACATCATCGGTGACGCGGCATTTCCTATGAGGACATGGATGATGAAGCCCTTCCCCCACCGCAACATGACAAGGCAAAAGAGGATATTCAACTACAGGCTGTCAAGGGCACGTCGGGTGGTGGAGAATGCTTCGGTATCGTTGCTAACAGGTATTTATTTTGTATTTTTGACGCCTACAGATATTATAGTGTTTATACCATATTATTAAGTTTCCTATGATTTCCATTATTATATATAATTATACAGTAGATGTTCCCTAACTAATATATTAAAACTATTTATACCAACACAGATTCCGTTGTCTCCTCACCACCATCCCACTCCACCCCAAACGTGTGGAGTCTGTTTTGCTGGCCTGCTGCTGCCTACACAACCTCATGCTTAACCTCATAAACTCATAAACTTCTAAATAATCCAAATGATAACAAAATATTTTGGTCTACTCTTAACTCATTCAAATCCAACTTCACTACTGCTTCATCCATTCCACCATTAAAATCTCCGACTGGCAATCTTGTAAGTGACCCACGAGGTAAAGCTAACCTTCTTGCAGATATTTTCTCCACCAACTCAACCTTAGATGACATAAATCAAGATGTCCCTGTACTTAATTTTAATTCACCTGAAATTCCCTCACTTAAGATCCACACCAGACATGTCAAAACTATTTTGCAGAATCTCTCAGTAGATAAGGCTCCTGGTCCAGATGAAATTCCTCCAATAGTACTTAAGAATTGCTCCTTGGTGCTCGCTCCTGTATTGGCAAAATTTTTCCGTCTGTGTACTCATACCTCATGCTTCCCAGTACCCTGGAAAGAAGCAAACATCCATCCAGTTCCTAAAAAAGGTGCCTCTTCAGATCCATCAAACTACAGACCAATAGCTATAACTTCCACTCTTGGCAAAGTTTTTGAAATTATATTAAATAATCACATAATTAAGCATCTGGAGAATAATAAATTAATCAGTGATAGGCAATATGGTTTTAGACGATGTCGATCAACTGCAGACATTCTTTGCCTTCTTACGCATCAAATCAACCAAGCTACAGACCAACATGGTGAAACACATACAATAGCACTGGATATATCAAAGGCATTTGATAGAGTCTGGCATCAATCCTTATTGTCGAAGATGTCACACTACGGCCTTGCATCATTAGTTCCACTAATTTCTTCTTATCTTCATAACAGAAAAATACGTGTAATGGTAGATGGCCTTTATTCTCAATTTCACTCAATAAATGCTGGTGTTCCCCAGGGATCAGTTTTGGCCCCAACTCTGTTCCTCATTCATATCAATGATCTCATATCTACCACTCATAATCCAATACATTCCTACGCAGATGACTCAACACTCCACAGTTCCTTCACATTTACCAAGTCTTTCACCCAACCCGATCTTATAAATTCAAAAATACACACTGCAATTTCTCTGAACCAGGACCTTTCTAGAATTAATGAATGGGGACAAGAGAATCTAGTTTCCTTTAAGGCACAGAAAACCAAGTACATTCAATTTTCTAACCGACAGAATCTCACTGACTCCCATATATTTTTTAATGATGTAAATATTCCCACTTCCCCTAGTATTGACATTCTCGGTGTAACATTAACTACTAACTTGAGCTGGACACATTATGTTAGAAGCATTGCTAAGAATGCCTCTAAAAAACTGGGACTCCTGTACAGAGTTCGAGAATTCTTCACTGACGAGCAGTTGGCCGTAATATATAAAAGTCATGTGCGCTCTCAGATGGATTACTGTTCACCTCTGTGGGGTGGAAGTGGAGTGGTTGCATTGAGGCAGTTGGACAAAATTCAAAATAAAGCTATTAGATTAATCAATAACCCTGCAATCACACAGGACCTTCCTACATTAGCCATACGAAGAAACGTTGCATCCCTTGCATTATTCTACAGATATTTTCACAGCAATTGTTCCGAGGAACTTGCTTCAATTGTGCCGCCTCTCCACATCTTTCCCCGTAGAACTAGGGCAGCTGAGAGCGCCCATGAATTTACACTTTCTCCTCCACAATGCAGAACTTCTGCTTATCAGAATTCATTTATCCCCAGAGCTACTACTCTTTGGAATTCACTTCCCTCGAATTGCTTTCCACAAACTTACAATCAACAAATGTTTAAATCCAGTTGTTACAAACATTTTATGAATGGAGGATGCCTTTAGGCACATGGACCTTTTTGTTTTATCTGTGTTTTTCCTTCCTCCGTTCATTGTCTCTTAAAAAAAAAAAAAAAAAAAAAAAAATGCGAGTGCGGTATCCAGCCGCTCATGTTGCACTCCTCAATGTTGAGGACCCAGACACCCATGTCGTGACACCAGGTGCGTGCGTTATTAATTAAGTATATTTAAAAAGGCAATTAAATATTGTACCATCTCTCAATAACTCAGATATTAAATTTCCATCAGTGTTTACAACACATATCCTATTAATAATTGTTGCATTACTGTAAGTTGTGTCTGCCATTTGTTAATTTTAAATATCCCTTTATTTAGCATATTATTCCATACTTGTGTTATGCGTCAATTCATATTCATTTTTTAGGTTTTGTCTGTCAGTTTCTAGTTTGAGATCTTCCTTTGAATATCATAATATTCCATAGTTGTTTTAATCGTCAAATCATAGTAAGTTTTTACTTTTTCTGTATCTGTATAGTTTGTGATCTTCCTTTTTTAACCATATTATTCCATATTTGTTTACGTCAAATCATATTAAGTTGTACAGTTTTGTATGTGACTTTATAGTTTGACTTTTCCTTTTATTTTCCCTATTAATCCTTACTTATTTTATTCATAAAATCATGTTAAGTTTGACATTCACATATCTTTTTATCCAAATAACTTTTTCAGTATATCAGCATATTAAGTAATATAGTTTTCTCAGGATATTCATATATATATATATATATCTTTCTCTAAAGTCAGCAGTGCCATCATTATTGTGGACCTTCAGTATTATATCATTATACATATTACTTCTTTCAGACTTTTATTACCCCCATCTTTATTTCTAAACCTTATGTATAGTTATATACTGCATTTTCATCGCAGGTTACATTCGTTATTGTTGTAGAACAGGGCATTTTCCCAGTACCACTCCCCAAGGTCCTTCTCCAGCTCCTCAGAAAACATGGTGTACTCCTTCGTTTTGCGCAGAACCTCTTGCCTTTGTTGGTTGTTGGCTGTTGTTGTGGTGGTGTCTAGTCCTCATCGTTGCTGGATTCCTGCCCTGCTTGGTCCTGCGTTGCTTCAGGGGCGTCGGGTGTGTGAGTGTGTGGTAGGGACAGGTCGGGCTCCTCATCATCTTCGTCGACGTTGGTTTGGAGCGCTACCTTCCTACACTTCTTCACAGGGGTGGTCAACTTCTGACGGGGCATGGCGTGGTGTGCAAGCACTCACTAACATATCAAACTACAGTTATTCACATTACACAATACCAGACATCGTGAAGCATGGAATCGTCATAACTTTCGCCAAACCCAACAAAGACCCCACGCTACCCTCCTCACACACTCTTCTGCACCCCCTCCAAAGTCATAGAACGCCTTGTACTACAACTAATTACACACGCCTTACCCCTAGCTCAAAGACAACATGCCTTCAGGGCGCTGTACTCCACAAACACTCTTCTTACAGACCTTATACATAGATCTTTTGATGGCATCAACTCAGCCAGACCACAGATATCACTACTTGCCACACTTGGCATTAGTAAAGCCTTCGATGCCATCCCCCGCCACAACCTAACAAACAAAATTTACAACACAAACATGCACAAAACACAAAAGAGTGGCTGGCCAACTTCCTAGAGAGCAGATGTGCACACGTATCTTTTGCCGGTAAGTCATCTAGCATCAGAAATTTCCCAAACGGAGTCCCGCAAGGATCCGTCCTGTCGCCAGCACTCTTTAATCTGTACATGCATGATATAAATACACCCAATACACCCCAAATAAACATAGCCTCCTATGCAGACAACATACCACTCACATGCACACACCAAATCCCAGGCACAGCAACAGTTCTCCTTCAACCATATCTCAACACATTACATGACTGGTGCACTACAAACAGACTTAATTTAGCCCCAGATAAAACCACTGCAACCTTCCTCACAAGGTGGACAGGAGATCACGCATACTCCCCTCAACTCACCATAAACAACATACCCATAACACACACACACTCACCCAAAATCCTAGGAATAACATATGATACTCAAATTACATTCAAACAGCATACCACAAACATTAAAAAGAAACTGACACCCAAACTTAACGCCCTCAGGTCACTTGCCCACACACAATTTGGACACACCAAAGAAACCACCACCACTGTTTTCAAACAATACATAAGATCAGTGATAGAATATGCAAGCCCGGCCTGGGCTTCTAACCTAGCTGAACCACATCATAAGACCTTACAGACTATTCAAAATAAAGCCCTAAAAATTATCACAGGCTGCACAGTTACTTCACCTACAAATCACCTACATCAAGAAACCTAAGTTCTCAAAGTCAAAGACCATCTGGACATGAGAAGCACTCAATTCCTGGCAGCAGCATCCATGAACCAACAACACCCACTACACTACATGGCATACACTCACAGACACCAAGAAATATTGAAACAACACCCAGCACACGCTATCACACACAAAGGTCCTGGAGTGGCGGCGTTTACGCCGTGGGACCATCTCCCGGAGCTGCCGACCATGGATGGCTGCTGACCCTCCCGTCCAGGGACAAGATCACCGACAGTGGAGGACAGCAGGCTGCCGACCGTGGGGAGCAGTTTCCGGGAGCCAAACCTCCACAACTATCCCCTGCCCCCTCCCTGGGGGCACGCGTCCTTGGAGCAGCTGCGGTCGCGCCGGGCAATTCTCACACCTCTCACACCACACACACACACATAATACACAGTTTTTCCTACACCGAGAAATGACTCTCCGGCTTTCATTTCTTGAAGACTCCTTCTAGCCGGAGACATTGAAAGCAACCCAGGACCCACCTACAAATACACATGTCCAACTTGCTCAAACCTATTACTTCGAGCCGCCAAACTAAGGGTTCAGTTCTCTGCAACTCGTGTGGGAACTGGACCCATTTCACCTGCACAACACTTGCCTCCATGAAACGCTACACAAACACCTGGACATGTTCCTCATGCCCCTCCCTCTCCCAGTTATATCCCTCCCCTAAAGCCCATCCACCTCTCCTCCCCAACCCACATAACCTTACCATACCATCCACTCCCTCTCCTAAAACCGGTCCACCTCTCCTCCCCAATCCACATAACCTGCCCATAACATCCACTCCCCCTCCTAAAACCCGTCCACCTCTCCTCCCCAACCCACCCAGCCCATCTACACCCCAACCTAATCCATTCCTACCTTCATCTCCTGCACCCCAATCCCCACCATCACCCCCTACCCCTTCCCCACCCCATCCTCGTGCAGCAGCACCCAACATACACCGCACACACAACATTAACATCCTTCAACTAAACATAGATGGCATCAACACAAAGAAACACGAACTCACACACTTCATCAAACAACACAACATACATATTTCCATCTTACAAGAAACAAAACTCTGTACAACACAAAAAACACCTACATTTCACAATTTCACCACCATACGACAAGACCGGGCCGTCGGCATTGGCGGTGGACTCATCACCCTGGTACACAAGGATATAACATATATAGACACCAGTGCACATACCAAATCCCTCCTCCCCCCAAACGATAACACAACAGAAATACAATCAATTAAAATACGCACTGGCAACAGCACCAACATTACCATCATAAACACATACATCCCTCCCCAAACATCCCCTACAGTACTAAACGATTACAGACCACAAATACAAAACATCACAAACACCCCACACATCATCCTGGGTGGTGATTTCAATGCAAAGACGTCGGCCTGGTTTGTCGACAACCCCGACACAGACAGAGGGCTGGTCTTACAACACCAAACAGACAACCTATATATCCTCAATAACATTCATCAGCATACCCATATTCCCCACCAAGCCCTCTACACCCCATCATCTCCTGATATCACCTTTTGTTCCCCTGAACTCGCCCCCACAACATCCTGGAAGGTGGTCAGAACCTTGGGCTCAGACCACCTCCCGATCATTATCACCACCAAAACAAGACTCACGCCAGCTTGCTACAGACACACTTACACTAACTATAAAAGAGCTAACTGGGAAACTTTCACAAACGAGACAGAACAACACTTTGAAACCTTAAACAGTACACCCATCACTAACATCAACAATGCTGTACACACATTCAACAAGTCTATCCAAAACGCCGACAAGAAACACATTCCAAGAGGTAACATAAAAAAACACAACCCCAACTTCTCACCAGAAATTCAAAACCTCATCATACAATGCGACACACTGAAACACTCCCCAGCACCCCACACACAAGACATCAATCAACAAATTCAAGCACTCAACATCCAGATTAACAACAAAATACAAGAACAACAAACACTAAATTGGAATAACTTCCTAAAAACACTCGATCACAAAACAAACCCCAAAAAACTCTACAAAACACTAAAAAGCATCACACTTTCCAACAGCAACACAACACAATCACATGCTGCAATCACAACAACAGACTCTACTCCTTCATGGAAACAACAAGCAAACACTCTCATCAATCACTTCTCTCATGTCAGTCACCTAAAACCCCACAAAGACGACCGACGTGTCATCCGACGAAAAAGACAATTCCCCACAGACCCTGGCCCTGACCCTTACAGAGCTTTTGATGGGATCAACTCAGCTAGACCACCACACAGATCAGTATTTGCCACACTTGACATTAGTAAAGCCTTCGATGCCATTCCCCGCCACAACCTAACAAACAAAATCTACAACACAAACATGCACAACAACACAAAAAGATGGCTGGCCAACTTCTTAGCAGGCAGATGTGCACACGTATCTTTTGCCGGTCAGTCATCTAGCATTAGAAATTTCCCAAACGGAGTCCCGCAAGGATCCGTCCTGTCGCCCGCACTCTTCAATCTGTACATGCATGACATAAATACACCAAATTCACCCCAAATAACCATTGCCTCCTATGCAGACGACATAACACTCACAAGCACGCACCAAACCCAGACACAGCAACAAGACTCCTTCAAGACTATCTCGACACATTACATGAATGGTGCACTACAAACAGACTCAATTTAGCCCCAGCTAAATCCACTGCAACCCTCCTCACAAGCTGGACAGGAGAGCACTATTACGTCCCGGGACTCAACATAAACAACACACCCCTAACATACACACACACACACAAAATCCTAGGAGTAGCATACGACACCCAAATGATATTCAAACAGCACACCACAAACACAAAAAAGAAACTGACACCCAGACTTAAACCTCGTGACCTGGGCTGCCTTTCCAAAGGACGGAGGTCGTATCCGGGCGATCTGGCCAAAAAACGTCTAGGCCTAGGCTACCGTATCTTTGTTATTTTGACTGCTAGAAATTTCCCACGCATCCCTAAACTTAGTGCGGTTTCCAATCTGTAGACTGGCGTTGAGTACAGGTCTCTAAGTCAACTGGTTCAGTTGTGATGACGATTTCCGTGGAGCAAATTTCGCTGCGATGTTGACAATATCGGAGCTTTTCAGACACTAATTTCGTCATATCATACAACAACAACATTGATCCGACGTCTCCTTCTTGTTTTTGGAGGTGCGGTGACGCAATGACCGGCTTTGTTTACATGCGTCGGACGCACAGCGTTCAGACCAAGCTTAATAGGCTTTCAAGCTTACGGATTTCAATACGACACCCCGGTACCGGCCCATCTGCCGCGGTTGCCTTTTAAAAGGACAGCCGGGCTGGAAGGGTTAACGCCCTCAGCTCACTTGCCCACACGAACTTTGGACACAACAAAGAAACCACCACCACAGTCTACAAACAATACATAAGATCAGTTATGGAATACGCAAGCCCGGCCTGGGCTTCTAACCTAGCTGAAACACATCATAAGACCTTACAGACTATTCAAAATAAAGCCCTGAAAATCATCACAGGATGCACAGCTACGACACCCACAGATCACCTACATCAAGAAACCAAAGTCCTCAAAGTCAAAGATCATCTAGACATGAGAGGCACACAATTCCTGGCAGCAGCCTCCACGAATCAACACCACCCACTACACTACATGGCAACACACCCACCGACACCAAGAAATATCAAAACAACACCCAGCACATGATATCACACACAAATACTGTCATCTCTGCCTCCCTGCCCACCCCAAACCAACTTCCGGAAGCACATCCATACTCATATCACTCGTCGTTACATCCACTCACTCATAGACAACACGCAGCTGCAAGCACGACCTCCCGAAATCCATCCTTCTGAATCCTCCCTACCTCGCGAGGACAGAGTCCACCTGGCCAGGCTGAGATGCGGACACCATCCAGTTCTTCTGAGCTATCAGAAGAGACTGGATGACTCCGTCGTCGACACCTGCCCGGGTTGTAACACAGCACCCCATACCATTAAACACATCATAGAAGACTGCATTTCACACAACCAATTATGCCAACAACACAATTTACACTCTTTGAGAGCTCTGTGGGAAAGCCCGACCGTGGCCATGGCCTTCCTTAAGGACTCGGGGCTGTTCGGCCAGGCAGCTTAGGGAATAACAACAACAACAACATCACACACAAATACTATCTTCTCTTCCTCCCTGCCCACCCCAAACCAGCTTACAGAAGCACATCCATACTCATAGCTCTTGCCGTTCCATCCACTCAGTCATAAACAACACACAGCTGCAGGCACGACCTCCCGAAATTCATCCTTCTGAATCCTCCCGAGGACAGAGTCCACCTGGCCAGGCTGAGATGCGGACACCATCCAGCCCTCTGAGCTATCAGAAGAGACTGGATGACTCCGACGTCGACTCCTGCCCAGGTTGTAGCACCGCACCACATACTATTAACACATCATAGAAGACTGCATTTCACACAACCACTTACGCCAACAACACAATCTACACTCCTTGAGAGCTCTGTGGGAAAGCCCGACTGTGGCCATGGCCTTGCTTAGGGACTCGGGGCTGTTTGGCCAGGCAGCTTAGGGAACAACAACAACAACAACTGTGTTAGGACAGTTTGCACAGCTACACATGACAACTGCATGAGGACAGTTTATACAGTTACACATAACAACTGTGTTAGCAAAGTTTGTACAGTTACACATAACTGCATTAGGACAGTTTGTACAGTTACACATAACACCTGTGTTAGGAGAGTTGGTACAGTTACACATAACAACTGTGTTAGGTCAGTTTGTACAGTTACACATAACAACTGTGTTAGGACAGTTTGTACAGTTACACATAACAACTGTGTTAGGTCAGTTTGTACAGTTACACATAACAACTGTGTTAAGACAGTTTGTACATTTACACATAACAACTGTGTTAGGTCAGTCTGTACAGTTACACATAACAACTGTGTTAGCACAGTTTGTACAGTTACATATAATAACTCTTCAGACAGTTTGTGCAGTTACACATAACTGTGTTAGGACAGTTTGTGCAGTTACACATAACTGTGTTAGGACAGTTTGTACAGTTACACATAACAACTGTGTTAGAACAGATTGTACAGTTACACATAACAACTGTGTTAGGTCAGTTTGTACAGTTACACATAACAACTGTGTTAAGACAGTTTGTACATTTACACATAACTGTGTTAGGTCAGTCTGTACAGTTACACATAACAACTGTGTTAGCACAGTTTGTACAGTTACATATAATAACTCTTGAGACAGTTTGTGCAGTTACACATAACTGTGTTAGGACAGTTTGTGCAGTTACACATAACTGTGTTAGGACAGTTTGTACAGTTACACATAACTGTGTTAGGACAGTTTGTGCAGTTACACATAACAACTGTGTTAGGACAGTGTGTACAGTTACACATAACAACTGTGTTAGGACAGTTTGTACAGTTACACATAACTGTGTTAGGACAGTTTGTGCAGTTACACATAACAACTGTGTTAGGACAGTTTGTACATATAAATATAACAACTGTGTTAGGACAGTTTGTACAGTTACACATAACAACTGTGTTAGGACAGTTTGTACAGTTACACATAACAACTGTGTTAGGTCAGTTTGTACATATAAATATAACAACTGTGTTAGGACAGTTTGTACAGTTACACATAACAACTGTGTTAGGACAGATTGTTCAGTTACACATCACTGTGTTAGACCAGTTTGTACAGTTACACATAAAAACTGTGTTAAGACAGTTTGTACAGTTACTCACAACAACTGTGTTAGGACAGTTTGTACAGTTACACAGAACAACTCTGTTAGCACAGTTACACATAATAACTGTGTTAGGACAGATTGTGCAGTTACACATAACAGTGTTATAACAGTTTGTACAGTTACACATAACAACTGTTAAGCCAGTTTGTACAGTTACACATAACAACGGTGTTAGGATAGTTTGTGCAGTTACACATAACAACTGTGTTAGGACAGTTACACATAACAAATGTGTTATGCAAGTTTGTACAGTCAGTCATAGAAATATTCTTCTCTTTAGTGTCCTCTCAAATAAGAACAAATGTTACCAGCGAAACCAATTAACCCCTTCTGTACCGGCGATGTCTTATTCACTTTTTGCTAGCTATATTTAGAGGAGTTTATGCAGTATAAGAAGGGCCTGTGGTAGTAAAAAGTGTTAAGTGAGATAGTTCGAAGCCCTTTATTTAATAGAGGCCCATTTTAAAATTAATATAGACGTCTAATAGTAGCTAAAATATAATTTAGAAGACGTCGCCGGTACACAAGGGGTTAAGTATGCTATTTTGTAGGTATTTAATGGCAAATATATATATAATCAAATATGTTTCATTCTTATTTCAGTCTAGGTGTATATTATTGCAAAATGGATATATTATGATGGCAAACACTCCTACTACCTCTATCCTCAGTTTCAAGCCAAAGGTAGATATTGCGCATATGTGGGCTACAATCTTGTTTTCTCTCTTGTTTCTAACTTTAGTTTATCTGAAATCTCAACACTCTAGCTCTAGCTTAGGCTTTCGTGTCATTCTCAAAGTAAATGTGTTTGTGCTGTTTATCGCTCCCCTTATTTTACGGACTATCCAAAATGTGTTCACTATATCTATATAATAATTTCAATTGTCTGTCTGTCTGTCTGTTCTTTATAGGCGGCCGCAGTTTTTAAGCTAGAGCGTTCATACTTGGTATGCATATTAAGGGGGTACCTAGGCAGGCTTTAGAGAAAAATAGAATTCCCCAGGGTGAAAGGGACGGAGAAAATGGGCGCGAAATCGGAAAAAGGGCCGTTTGGGGCAGAAGGAGGCCTCCGATCGAAAAGGTGTATGGAACAAAAGTTGTTCGCAGCCCCCCAAAATGGGGGTTCGGATGAGGTCAGATCCAAAATCGGAAGTCATTTAGCGGCCGAAATCGAGGTCGCCGTTTAATGAGGCACAGGGAGGTCGAGGCCGGTGTGCTAGTAGTGATTGATGATGGTGATTATGGTAGTAGTAGTGGTGGTAGTAGTGATGGTGATTATGGTGATTACCCGGGCAACGCCGGGTACCCCTGCTAGTATCTTATAAAGAGGAACATATTCTATCCATTTATCCTTTTGCATAAATCTCCGTCTTGGCCAATTTTCAACGTTCACCACCACCAATGGTTCTCCTCTCATTTCACAGACCAACCTAGTGAACAAGCCGACATCTTGTTTATCCATATTGACCTAGGACAATTATTCCAGTACACATATCCTGGGCTGCCTAGATCAGCCCAACATTCTTGACTTATTTTGATTTTCTAATTCCTCGGCTTATACTGTGAACCTTCCATTGGGCTCCTTATTTGTCTTACCTGGTATATTTTCCAGTACGGCCATCCCAGGCGGATGCGCTTGTGGGCTTTTGCCGCCACTGACTGGTAGACTCTATGGCAGTACTTTTTTTTATTTTCCCTGGAATGATCTTTGCTTCCGTGGTCGAGTGCATTAATGAAGTGATCCTGTCAGACATGGAAGCATACATTCCATGTTCTTACACTCAGACTAACACACAAACACCTTGGTATACTACCGCTCATTCTAATGCTGTCCACGATAAGGAGGAAGCATACAGATAATACCGGCGCCTTCAAAGTCCAGAATATAGAACTCTATATTATCCTGCCCGTAATTGTGTTAAATCTGTTCCATGACTTGACATCAATAGTAAATGTAATGAAATTTCAAATTCTAGTTCTTCCCAAGCTTTTAGGCACCTTCACAAAAAACACTCCAACTACTTTACTGTCTTGTTTTCCCCTCTCTATTACACTAGGCATATCAAAACCTTGTGATGGAGTCTGAAACAAATCACCTAATTCAAAAATAGTATCCTTTGGCTTCTATACCTCTATTTGTGCCTGTATCATAAATTTAATTTCCGGTCGTCCCATAGTTGTGGTTGTGGAGAGCCTTCGTTCACTTCCTCGTCCAATGAACCCCATTGTTGCTCAGGGTTTTGTCCAATCCTTAATCCCAATTCTAATTATGCTGAAGACTCTACCTTCAATATTCAACTAGTTTTCCACAACCTCCTTCCGACTCACTCCACAATCTTCCACATGACTATCCCTCATTCTTCAACAAAACATAAATCCACCCCTCATCTTGCTCAATATCCTTAGTGTTTCTTTTTCTTCTAACAAAGCAGCTTCCTAGAGGTTGTGGTTCTCAACTGACTCCATGGGTTTGTAACCCTCACATAGCTTCTTGCTCTGTACAAGGGCACAGTGCGCACATAATTATATCGAGTATTGTTCATATGTGTGGGAAGGTTACCCTGATGCCGCACTTCTCGAAAGGATAGATTCCAAGGCATTCCCTCCTATCAACTCCCTACCTCTTAAAATGTACCTACATTATAGACTCTAGATAATAGATAAGAAAATAATTGTTTATTTAGCTAATTTACATGACATTCATTAAACACAGTAAATGTGTTCAACAAATATTAAGGCTGAGCCTCCTGAGAGTTTGTGCTCTCTTGAAGAGGCACAAAGAATAAACAACAATTTGAAACACTTTTTACAGTATATGTTTGAGAAAAACTAAGGGTAGATGAGATAATACAATAGATTTGTTTACATAGAAATAAATTAGTGCTTATTACAGAAGCGGGATCTAAAAAAAAAAAAATAGTGAAAAGAGAACATGTTAACGAAATAATAATAGTAATTAAAGGAGTAATTTCGTTGGTAAATAAAGAGACAGGATTAGCTCAGGTGGCTAAGCAAGGTTTACCCATTCAATCTTGTCACAGGGAAGACCATGCATTTCCCTGCGCTCGACCAATCAACGGCCTGTGACGCAGCAAAAAGATAAACTCTCATCTCCCTTTAACCATCCTGGACTGGGCAGCATGTTAAAATGACACCGCGGCAGATGGGCAGGAACCCGGGTGTCCTGTTAAAATCTGTAAGCTTGAAAGCCTATTCAGCTTGGTCTGAACGCTGTGCGTCCGACGCATGTAAACAAAGCCGATCGTTGCGTCACCGCACCTCCGAAAACAATAAGAAGACGTCGGATCAATGTTATTGTTGTGACGTCAGACGAAATTAGTGTCTGAAAAGCTCCGATATTGTCAACATCGCGGAAAAATTCGCTCCACTGAAATCGTCATCACAACTGAATCAGTTGACTTACAGAGCTCTACTCAACGCCAGTCTACAGATTGGAAACCGCACTACGTTTATAGATGCGTGGGAAATTTCTATTAGTTAAAAAAACAAAGATACAGTAGCCTAGGCCTAGACGTTTTTCGGCCAGATCGCCCAGATACGACCTCCGTCCTTTGGAAAGGCAGCCCGGGTCACGAGGGTTAAACGCTCGCCTCATATTTCACTCCCAGTTCACACCCGTATATTTTATCCTGGTCGCAAATGATTTATTACAATGGAGGCATCCTCTTCCTCCCGTCAGCCACTACAGCACATATCTAATAAGCTAACAGGAAAATATTACGAAGATGAAGTAAAGCAGGAGGGGCACTTTGAATTTCAAAGCGAGCGGACTGGTGTAGCTCCTCCCGACCGCTCGGCTCGGCCAATCACAGGGCCCCAATCACAGTTTGGGGAAGAGCTTTGTTATGGTTGAATAATATAAAGTAAATCTTGTCTAAATTTACAGTAAGTTTGTTAATGCTATCCAACCGTAAATTGTAGCAAGATCTCTGTTCGTGTTTCGCATGATTTCATTCACATCGCTACCTAATATATAAAAATTGCTGTCGTCGGCATACATTAGGAAATTTAAGTAGGAGCTCGTTCTAACAATATCAGTGATATATAGTATAACAAATAGAGGACACAAAAGGGACCTCTGAGGTACGCCACATGTTATATTTAAATGGTAAGAGTCAGAGTTTTGGTATGCAACATATTATTTTCCATTACTCAGGTACGAATTAAACCACGTATTAGGAACTCCCCTAATGCCATAATGATCAAGTTTAATAATAAGTATGGAATGGTCTACTGTATCGAATGCTTACGAAAAATCAAGACAAACAGCAATAGTAAATTTGTTTTTATCAAAAGCCCTATACAGTATAATTATTTGACTGGTTAAATTGATTACAACACTTTCAATTGATTCGTGTCTTCTGAAACCAAACTGGGATTCGGATAATATCGGTTGTTCAGTGAGGTATGTTTCAAATCTGTTGTGTACAATTGTGTCCAGTGTTTTACTAATAGTTGGTAGTACAGAAATGGGTCGATAATTGCGTATGTCATTCACTGTGTAGGTGTAATCTTGGCTAATTTTAATTTGTCTGAAAATACACCTGAACTCAAAGAACAGTTACATAAATAGAGTAAAATAGGGAAAATTGTTGGGGAAATAGCCTTTATGAGAGAAGCTGGTATCTGATCGTATCCTTTATGAGAGAAGCTGGTATCTGATCGTATCCTTTATGAGAGAAGCTGGTATCTGATCGTATCCTTTATGAGAGAAGCTGGTATCTGATCGTATCCTGGCGAACTGTTTTTTAGCTGAGTGATCACTGACATCAGTTCTGGTTCACTTACAGGACTGAGCGTCAAACTTGAATCAAGGTTAGTTCCTATGAAATCATAAAAGTTTACTTGTATAATAGGTATTTTGTCACCCAACTCTACATGCCATAATGTGACATGGTCTTCACTCTTATATCACTATTACATCAACCATTGTCCTGGGCTCTTAGTACATACCCTCTCCTTTAAGGGAAGTTGAATTTACCCGCCTTTGAACACAATCCCACTTATAATACTCTGTCTAGCTTTCCAAACCAAGAATTAACAAATGCTCTCAGTGTTTATTCTACTCAACAAGTAAACTCTGCAACTCTCTCCCTCAATCAATCTTTCCTTCATCCTATGACTTGGACTGTTTTAAACTTCATGTGTCCAGGCTTTTTGACACCAACATACCTTGAATTTGGCTCTGTCACTCGCTTGGCTTTAGGCGTGATACTTGCTACGGGCAGCCTGCTATTTCTCTCCTTCATACATAAAAAAAAAAAATAAATAAAAAAAATAAATAAAAAAATAAAATAAAAAAACACACAATTTAAAGTCTCCTGTATACTATATATCCAACAATTGTTACATGCATTGTGTCCTCCTGCTCGCTCTCTCAAGCTTCACCTTAACATAAATCTAAACCCCTTCTCTGCCTTAACCACTTTACCATCCTGCTGCTTGTAGTAGACTTTATTCTGTTGACATGAGCTTAATTGCATCCACCAGCGTACCCCGCGCATTTATCAACAAACACTGCATTTTTCGAACTCTGTAAATTTTCCTTCATATTTGCTACACGTTTTTAATCCCACCAGTTCGACCTTGCCATTGTAGGTGTGAGTGTGTGCACTATTTCCTCATTAGCGGGACTTTTGTTTCCGAGCAATTACAGCTAATGACTATTATGCTTTGTCGATATTTGTTCTTCAAATCTGAGTAACTAGGCACCATTATTTTATCCTTTGAAGATTACGGTGCATTTTGACAGTTTATTCTGGCTATAATTAGACGTTTTTAGACATGTGGGAATTATAAGGGTAAAGACAATCTCAATTAACCCTCTGACTACCATATACTGTAGTCCTACCCTTCCTAATAAGAATAACATTGTCTAATAATAGTCAGAAAACACAACATACGTCATCGTATTTTCTAAGGCATAAATATTCCGGGTACCCGTAACAGCATGAATCACACAATATGTACAGTCAGAAACCACAATTTCTGAGACTCTTTGATAGGGCCCGGACATGTGGAGCGCATCGTTTCTGGACGACAGCCCACTTTAACTATCACAAGGCCGCATACCTATGAACACACGTTCCGAACCAATAGATGCTTCACTCAGTCTACTATGTAAACTTATGATATTGCTGCTATGCTATGATCCGCATTCATTTATTTATGGATATACAGTGCATATGACAAAAATACCTTTATTACATTCTCTTACGCATCTACAGTAAATACGGACACGAATATTACCATTGGGTTTAAGAAATTACAAATTAAAAGAAATACTTCAACATTGCTGCCACACGAGAATGGCTCGGGTTCCAACATTGAATGTTTCGTTGGCTTGTAGTGTCCTAGTCACTTTTCTAAAGTTAGTCCTAAAATTTGTTGATTGGAGTAACAGAGAAAGTAATGCTCCTTCATATCCGCCAGGATGCTAGATTGTATTAACTAGCATATAGAGAGGAAAAATTTCTGAATCTATCGTACTGAAAAGACATACAAATTAATGTGAATATTAGGTTCATAAAAAAACTCAAATCCATCACTAAATTTTGATTACAAAATAATTGAATATGCTTGGCGGATGTGAAGGAGATCCTGGTGAGATGACGTGTCATTTCCTTTCACTGAGCTAGAGTTGAAGTTTAATCGGCGCCATTACACAGTCAGCTCCAGCTCCAGGTCAATTGCCTTGATCATAATCCCTTTTTGGGTGTCGGTTTGGGGCTGGAAATAAAACAAGGAATTCAACAGGTTTGTTCACTCTATCCTATTGGTCAATCACTTCACTGGTGACCACGGAGTGACCTATTTCCCCCCCGAACGGCGACTGGTGACCAACGCTGCCTGACCCCGGTGACCGTTCTCTATCTGAAGAGGGCTCTTCAGCGAACTTGATCACCATCAAACAACCACCATTCTCCGAATCTTCAGCGAGAGGCTGGTTTGCAGTATTAGAGGCACAATTTAAGTTAAAAGACATTACAATAAGTAGTACCAAATTCTACAATGCCTTGAGTGCGTTACCACCAAATTTAGTTACTAACATTCCCAATGAAGTGATTGAGAATGAGAAGTATGAGGAGTTGAAAAATAATGTGATCCAGTGGTATGAACAGACCAAACCGGAGATATTTGAAAAGTTAGCACAGAAAACCACCATGACAGGACATCCGTCTCTCTACTTACTAGAACTGCAGTCACTTGCCAGGAGAGCCGGGATTGGAGAGCGCCGGGATCTGATACGCCATAAATTTCTCTCTTCACTGCCCCACACAATATCTCCAGCTATTGCAACCCAGACTAGACTGTCCCTCACTCAACTTGGTTCTTTGGCCGACGAGCTAATGCCTATGTACAACAGTTTCTGAAACTTTGCACAGAACCAGCAGCCCACACGAACATCACCAGATCTAAGTAGGGAACATCGAATCTCTAGCAGGACCTCATCGGTGATACCCACAGGACTTCGGCCCTTCTCTGCTGATCAAAGGCCCAAGATATGCCGTGCACATATCTACTTTGCTGAAAAGGCCAGAACTTGCAAGCCATGGTGCAAATATCCTAACAACAAACATTGCAGGATGGAGCCATCATCACGCTCGTCGTCCCCAGCACCACAACCGGAAAACGCCAAAGGCGGGTTGTCTTAGCAGCTGCCGATCTGCCTCTTCTATTAATTCCAGCTAGGTTGGGAGCTGCTACATGTCAGTTTGTGATTGATACAGGTGCCTCAGTCTCAATTATACCCAAGAATTTAATGCCAGAGCTCATCCTTCAACCATCAGCAGTTCAGTAGACCTCTGCCAAAAATCAAGTTATCAAAGTTTACGGCGAATGTAACCTGGAATTGACTCTGCGACAATCACGCCGTTCCTACAGGTGGACGTTCGTTGTTGCAGATGTTGCTAGCCCATTGCTGGGACTGAACTTCTTAAGTCATTTCAACTTGCTGGTTGACTGTGCATCGAGAAGTAATACTGATAAGACAACATCTCGACACATGGACAATCTACAGCAAGTATTCCTAACTGAGGTGACTGCCATTCAAGTTAATAATCTAGAAACCATGCCTATTCAAGCTCAGGAACTACTTAGGGCCTTTCCTAAGCTAGTTACACCTAATACAGGCTCGCCAGAAGTTCGTAAAAACAAAGTATACCATCACATAGAGACTAACGACTCCCAACCAACCTTTTGCAAACGGCGTCAGTTACCTACAGACAAACTTGCAGCAGCTCAACGGGAATTGAAGCAACTAATGGAAAATGACATAATTAGACCAAGCAAGTCTCCATGGTCATCTCCACTTCACTTAGGGGAGGTGTGGTGGAGTGGTCATGCCACTGGATTGGTAATCCAATGGACCCGGGTTCAAATCCCGACATGTCAATGTAAAGATAATATTGGGATTGAATTTGTGCTGTACCTAGTATCAGTGCATTACCACAAAGCCCACCGAAATGCCAAAAAAATACCCTCATTGTTCCCTGATTAAATAACACTGAATGAATATTCCCATATTCAAAATACGTTACAGGGAGACAATGCCTAGTGAGTTCACTGCTCAATAGGTGGCGTTCTGAGAGTGAGGGTCTGAGTCTGGAGGGTGAGATGGTGAAGCACTTGAGCGAAGCAACCAGCCGCTTCAGAGATGGAGCTGCTTCGAGCCAAGGGTGGATGCTTCACATGTTTCACTCGTCACTCCCCAGACTGGAACAAGACCTCACGGGCTTCACCGTGTTGCACGGTGGAATGTACAGGCTCTCAGCCTATGCCCGAGGGGGAGTAGTTGGAATATAGAAAAAAAAAAAAAAAAAAAAAAAAAAAAAAAAAAAAAGTTCTGGTGAGTGGCAACCCTGTGGTGATTATCGTCAACTCAACCAATTGACCAAGCCAGACAGATACCCAATTCCACACATCAAGGACGTAACAGCAAAACTTAATGGAATGTCAGTTTTCTCCAAAATAGACCTAGTTAAGGCTTTCAATCAAATTCCCATGAATCCAGGAGATATAGAAAAGACTGCTGTAGCCACTCCATTTGGCCTCTTTGAATGGTCATTTATGCCATTTGGTCTACGTAACGCCAGCGCAACACTACAACGTTACTTAGATAACATCTTCATGGACTTGGATTGCGTATTCATCTACATTGATGATCTCCTAATTTTCTCCGAAGATGAAAAACAGCATAAGAAGAATATTATTAAGGTACTGAAGGGACTACAAGACAACGACTTAAGAATGGCCATCCACAAATCAGAGTTCTTCCTAAAGGAAATTAACTTTCTTGGCTACTCGATAAATGAAGAAGGAATAAAGCCATCCATCGGCAAGCTGAATACCATCAATGATTTTCAAGAAGCTAACCATACCAGAGCACTCCGTTCGTTCCTGGAACTGGTCAATTATTACTGCCACCTCATCCCAGATTTTTCAAACATCGTCTTACCTTTGACAGAGCTGGCTAGATTAAATCAGAAAAACACCAACTTGACACTTTCTTCAGGGGAAAGGGCATCATTTGACTAGATAAATGACGTACTCTCCACTGCTACTGCTCTTGCCCATCCTGTTCCCGGTGTCACACATCTTCACTTGGTGACAGACAGTTCCCAATATGCGATTGGTGCTGTACTTCACCAAATGGTTGATGGGAAACCTACGCCTATGGGATTCTTCAGCAAGAAACTGAGCCAACCACAACGGAAATATTCAACATTTGACCGAGAACTACTTGCTGCTTACGAAGCTGTACTACATTTCAAGTATTTGATCAATGGTCTCCATGTCACACTGTTCACAGATCACAAACCCCTTCAATCGGCCTACACAAGCAGAAATCCAGCTAAGACAGATCGTCAGCAACGCCACTTATCAGTGATATCAGAGTACGTGATCGACATGCAGTATATCAGAGGTGCAGAGAACGTTGTTGCCGACTGCTTGTCAAGACCAGCCAATGCTGTGACCATCGATTTGTGTGATCTTACGTCAGTAGTGGCACATCAGAAAAACGATCAAGAGATGCAACAAATTCAGGAGAGACTTCAGCCGTTCAAGATCAAAGGAAACCTACAACTCTGGTGTGACCAGTCCACTCCCTATCCTCGACCTTTCATACCCAGAGAGATTCGGCCATCCATTTTCAAGAGCCTGCATGATCTTGCTCACTAAGGTGTGAGAACTTCATTAACCCTTATTTAGCGGGGTCGGACTTAAGTCCGATACGAGAAAATTGGACTAAATGGCGGGGTCGGACTTAAGTCCGTGGGCGTATTCCCGCCCTAATTTTAGTGGAAAGCGAAACTTGGTGGTCAGGCGGTGTACTACAAGGGCCCACCCACACATCCCCACTGCGTGACTGTGACTAAGTGACCCTCAAGCAGCCATAATGGAAGGTCAAGATTTGCCCGTGTTCGATTCGGTGGCCGCCAATCCCTAGTGCGTCGCGCCACCCTACTAACCACGCCCGGCTCACCACCCAGAAACTAGATATCATGCTGAACTCTTCAGAACTTTCTAATAAGCTGTTGGATGAAACCGTCGAAGGTCTGGGTGAGAGTTTTGGTAGTGTGGATGACTCGGAAGACGAAAATAACCCGATCATAGGCTTTCACCCCAAGCATAATTTGCGTGGGGTGGATGTTGTGGTTGATATTGGACAGACCCTTGAGTAAATTGGAGACGTTCCTGACGAAGAACATACTGGTGTGGGTGTTGGTAAGTACAATTTATATTTTATAATTGCTTGAAAATGTGATTGCAAGCAATTTATCACCTTACGAGCGGCTGGTGGAGTATATTTCACTGTGCCGCCCAGCGGGTTTTTTTTTTTACCCTAAATGGGGTTGTTCCATACTCTTTTTCATGCATAAACAAGACTCAGAGCGTAATACAAGTATGTATCCTGAAAGTGCGTAAATTGAGCTTTCCAATGACACCCGAACCATCCTTTTACGATCACTGGTTGTCTTTCAACGATCGTAAAACACGAGTGCAAAAACCCTAAAATACGGTAATTTCCTTATAGAATTCCCTGTGTGGCGAGCGGTCTTGAGGTAATTTATGCTCCTAATCACCGCTCCGCTCTCTCTCAGAGCACATTACGTCCTCAAAATTGCACTCTACAAGAAATTTCCTTTGCATTTATAGCGTATTATTTGCAGGCGTTCGGTAAATTTCTTACGGTAATACAAACAACCAAAGATTGAATATTTGTGCTTGGCATTATATGATTGTGGAGAACAGATGTAGGCCTACCGTATATATTATGTTTTCATATATTATATGATACATGTGTAACATTTTTATATTATCACTACTCTCTCTCTCTCTCTGTCTCACTCTCTTTGTCTGATGTAGGCCAGGGCACGCCCCTAACTAATCTCTTCCCTCCCAGGGGAAATCACACCTAGCAGATGTTTTTGACCTCCCCTCTCTCTCTGTGTGTCTTCCTCTCTGGGTCTACCTATACTGCATGTGACATTGAAATTGCTTGAGAGTTTGATTGCAAGCATTTTATAGCGTATTATTTGCAGGCGTTCGGTAAATTTCTCACGATAACCAGGGTGTATGGTACATTTCTCACGATAATACAAGCAACAACGAAGCTTGGCGAAGATTGTGGTCTACAATATACCTCTTTATAATTGCATGTGACCTTGTAATTGCTTGAAAGTTTGATTGCAAGCATTTTATAGCGTATTATTTTCAGGCGTTCAATAAATTTGATAAATATATCAAAATAAGTCCTGTGGGACTATGAAATAGCTATTATTGGACAAGGACAATATTTTGTTCATCCCTCCACTGGAACATCAACAACAATGTCAACAACGTATCGCCGTCGGCAATCGTAAGATTCAGAGTCGTAAAGATTCCAGGACGAGCTCAATAGAAAATGAATGAATGAAATGAATGAGTGTGCAGTAGCGACTTCCGCTAGATCTAGAGACCTTTACTTCGATCTAGCAGCAATGACTTACACTAGCAGTTTTGTTTTGAAATTTCAGAACAATTTCGAAGTGATATTATATGGATTTTGCCAATTCATATTTCTAGTGGTATTTATCATGTCTTACATCTAACAATATATGCTAGCGGATTCAATTTCAATTGGTAACCCTCCCGCTCTAGTCGGCTCCAAGAAAATCGATAATGGTGGCACTTTAGTAAACAGGTGATAAACAAAACCGCATGCGGATCGGTTTGGTGTATCGGTATTATGGTAAGTTGGCTACCTACTATTGTTTATACGATATAGTAAGTAATGATAAGTAAATTATTATATATTATATATAAAACAAAAACAAAATTCCTGCAAAGCAAGCGAAACAGAGAGAGAGAGAGAGAGAGAGAGAGAATGCAGAAACTGAACTGAAGAAAGAGTGAAAAAGATATAATAATACAGAAATATTACAAGCAAATAAATGAAATAGAGGGATTAGTTAGAGAAAATAATAATGAGAAATACATAATACGGATGAGGAAGAGAGAAAGGGGGCACAAGAGAGGGAAAGCGAGCGAGCCAGAGAGGCAGACAGACAGGAGGAGTGAGAGAGATTAGAGAAAATAATAATGAGAATTACATATACGGATGAGGAAGAGAGAGAGAGAGAGAGAGAGAAAGACAAGCAGACAGACAGACAGAGAGAGAGAGAGAGAGAGAGAGAGAGAGAGAGAGAGAGAGAGAGAGAGAGAGAGAATACAGAAATAAGGAGAAATAAGAGAAAAATAAGACCGATTACCGAAGGAATACTAGACGCGCTAGAGGCCGAAGTCAGGCCAAAGCGAACGCAACCGAACGCGCCTGGGAAATAGACCAAAAAGTACCTCCTCTTCCTCACCTCTTCCCACCCTCCACACTCATTCATAACATCCATTCATAGACTTATATGGGGAGACGAAGAGTTGCTCTTTCCAAAAATGATCGTTTCGTTCGCATTGGAGCCATAGTAACGGCGCTAGGGCGAGTGAAATTGAGCGAATATTTCGGGATTATGCCCGCTGAGCGGTACAGTGTAAAATACCTGACCACCCGCTAAATAAGGGTTAACTTTGATAAAGTCAAGATATTTTTGGCCGGACATGGACAGGGAGATCAGACAGTTTGCGAGAGAATGTTCCAGTTGTCAGCAATCCAAAATTCACAGGCACACCAAGAGTCCTACGTCGAGATTTCACCTTCCATCAGAGCATCAACAAACTGTACACATTGACATTGTTGGACCGCTTCCCCCTTGTAAACGACACAATGACTCCTACCTTAGTCCACACAGATATATTTTGACGTGCATTGACAAAGCTACGAGATGGATGGAAGCCTTTCCTCTTGTTGACATTACTGCTGCCTCTGTTGCAATTGCCTTCTTTAATTGCTGGATATCAAGATTTGGTGTACCTCTGCATGTCATAACTGATAGGGGTTCCCAGTTTGAATCAGAACTCTTTCAAGAATTGGCATCATTCGTTGGTTTCCACCGCCTACGTACAACCACCTATCATCCGCAAACCAATGGTATGGTGGAGAGATTACATTGCACAATGAAAACAGCTATCACAGCACGCAAGCAATCATGGTTTTACTTGGCATTCGTGCAGTAGTGAATGAATCAGGATTTTCCCCATTCACCGCTCTCACGGGTGCGGACGTTCTTTTGCCACGAGTGATGCTCGAAGACCAATCCGAACATGGATCACTTACTTCTGATGCCATCAGGAAACTCTCTCAAGAAATGTCCAAGCTCGACGTGTCTGATATCTCCACAGGTCGTCATCATCAACTTCAGAAAACCTATCTCCCCAAGGATCTCAAGACGTGCACCTACAGTATGTCTGGCTTCGTATTGACAGAGTACGCAGACCTCTGGAGGCACCCTATGCAGGTCCTTACAAAGTTGTGACACATAACCAAAAGCACTTTATCATAGAGATACGGAATGACAAACATTGATCGCTTGAAGCCTGCAGTTCTGCTAATGGAACCACAAACGGAACAGGGTACTGCAGTCACGGAGTCGCAAGATGCAGTTGGAATATATCCGTCTGAAGCTCGTAGTGCCAGTATTCCTGCTCCTACCACGCACTCTGGTCATGTAGTACATTTCAGGAGAGATGATAATTATCACTTTTATTAACTCCGTTATTTGGGCGGGGAGTATTGTAGTGTCCTAGTCACTTTTCTAAAGTTAGTCCTAAAATTTATTGATTGGAGTAACAGAGAACGTAATGCTCCTTCATATCCGCCAAAATGCTAGGTTGTATTAACTAGCATATAGAGAGGTAAGATTTCTTAATCTAGCGTACTGAAAAGACATATATAAATTAATGTGAATATTAGGTTCATAAAAAAACTCAAATCCATCATTAAATAATTATTAAAAAATAATTGAATATGCTTGGCGGATGTGAAGGAGATCCTGCTGGGATGACGTGTCATTTCCTTTCACTGAGCTAGAGTTGAAGTTTATTCGGCGCCATTACACAGTCAGCCTTTGTGGTACACACACCAGCTCCAGCTCCAGGTCAATTGTCTTGATCATAATAACTTTTTTGGGGTCGGTCTGGGGCTGGAAATAAAACAAGGAATTCAACGGGTCTGTTCACTCTATCCTATTGGTCAATGACTTCAGGCTGTTACGAAATTTGGTAGTTTGGTAGTTCGTCCCCCATCCCCACAGAGAGCTGTCTCAGAACATAAGAAAATGGAAATCTGCAGAAAGCCAATTCGCCTACACAAGGCTGTCACACCCAACCCTAATTATAAGGTCTAATTATAAGCCCAGCTTACTAACACCATTAGGACTGACCTCACCGAAACGGTCAGAGGTCATAAAAACGGGGTCTGCAGAGCGCCGATTGACCCACACCTGACAGATCCCCTCACACTCAACCTATCTCGTCCATTTGCCTATCTAATTTTAGCTTATAGCTGCCTATCGTTCTTGATCCCACTATAGCACGTGGTTGCCTATTCCACCTATCTACAACTCTGTTATCAAACCAATATTTGCTTACATCTTTCTTGAAACGAAATTTATCTAATTTGAAACCATTTGTACGAGTTCTTTCACTATCACTGAGCTTTAGTACATTGTTCATGGCCCCTCTATTAATCCCATTTACCCACTTGAACACCTCTATCATATCCCCTCTAACTCTGCGTCTCTCTAACGAATGTAAGCGTAATTTCTTCAACCTTTCTTCATACGGAAGATTTCTAATATTATGGATAATTGTCGTCATTCTACGTTGTACTCTCTCCAATGAGTCTATGTCCATTCTGTAATAAGGACACCAAAATTGAACAGCATAATCCATTTGGTGTCTCACTAATGACAAGTAAAGTTTTAAGATAACATCAGCACTTCTGTTACTCACACTCCTAGAGATGAACCCGAGAATCCTGTTTGCCTTGTTACTAACACTTATACATTGTTTTCTAGGCTTCAAATCATTGCTAACAAACACACCTAGATCTTTCTCATATTCTGAGTTTTCTAATTCCATATTAGCTAGTTTATATTTAACATTTGTATGCATTATCCCTATCTTTAATACCTTGCATTTGTTAATGTTAAACTTCATCTGCCAATTTACTGACCATTCGTGTAAGGTATCTAGATCCCTTTGCAGGCACTCTTTATCTCTATCTGAATCAATTGTTCTCCCCATTTTGGTATCGTCTGCAAATTTACTTATCCTACTAGTTATACCTAAATCAAGGTAATTTATGTATATAATAAACAACAGAGGACCTAATTCAGATCCCTGGGGGACACCACTTTTGACTGCTCCCCATTCTGACTTGGTACCATTTATGCTGACTCTCTGCTTGGGAACCCCAGACGTCTTCCTTAAGGGGACCGACCGGTTAATTTAGGCTTAAAAAACTCGAAATCCTGAAAATACCAATAGGTTTTTACTCAACAAGAGTCAACATCCCTCCAGTGAAATGTTAGTGAAAACCCTTTGGATTTTTTTTTTTTTTTTCCCAAACTTTTCCTGTAATTTTAAAAACGTTATATAGCGAACTTTGAAACTAACATGCTCAGTAACTACTGGTCGTACGAGGAGCATACCTATATAAATGGAAAGAGTGTAAGGTACTCTACAACCTCCCATACGCTTTATCTTCTACTTTGCCGTGTTCCTGCGTAAAATATTGTAAAACTAAAAAAACAAAAGTAAAAATGTTCACCTAATTATCTTAGACTTTCACATGTTTTTTCTCAGAACCTATATTGTCGCACTTTCGGATGTTACTCTAAATTTTGTATTGGACCTACAGTATAGGAATGGTGTATATACAATTGGAAAGTTAATTAAAAACACTACAAGTTCTATAAAGCCAATTTACTCTAGCCAACTTTGTTTGGTTGCAGCATGTTGTCACAGTCGTAAAATTCTACAAAATAATTTCACCTTAATTCATAATCACCTAAATCCAAAAATATACAAAATACATAAAATGTTCCTTATAGAAACTACAGACACACCTATTGTGAGTTGTTTGATCACATACAGCACATGCTATAGGGATTTCTGTAGGAGTAGAATGGGTCGTAGTAGTGCTATAGTTTGCAACCTTTTTTTACCTAAATTGTAAGAAAAAAACAAAAATAAACAAAAAAGTTGTTGATCTAGTTTTATGGTCACATACACCTGTGCCAAATTGCATTTACTTTGGAAGTAAGGCCTGGAAGTTAGTAAATAACCGGTCGGTCCCCTTAACCCTTAAGCCGCGGCTCTCGACTTAAGTCGGGGAAGAGAACCATGGCCTAACTAGTGGGTCCCGACTTAAGTCGCAAGATATGTTGAGCACATTATCGGCTCTGAGAGATCGAGTCCACACGGTGGGAGGACCGCAGGCGGGCTCTGACCGCTTGGCCTGGGCCTAGCGAGGTAACTGGTGTCCCTACCACATCCCTACACATGCCAGGCCTCACGAGGCAAGGTAATATCTCGGGAATTTACCGTATTTACGGTTTTTGCACTCATGTGGCAACATCGTTGCAAGCGAACCTGTGGTCGTACAAGGATGATTCAGGTGTCATTGGAAAGCTCTATTATCGCCCTTTCACGGATACATAATTGTATTACGCTCTTGCTCTTCTTTATGCATGAAAAAGAGCATGGAATAAAGCTCGTTTAGGGTAAATATGGCCGCTTGGCAGGTAGTAGATATTACAAACGACCCCGATTTTGGGGGGTTAATCGCAACTAGGACTAAAGTCCCCTTTCAAGAACTCCAGTCCCTTGAGTGATCAAACAATGGTGTTTTTGTCATGTTTTATATCAGATTCTGTAGTATGAATCGTAATCGTAGCTAAACAACAGCACCATCATTTTACATGGCAGACTTAGTGAAGCATATATTGGTTCGAACATGTGCGGCCTTGTGACAGTTAAAGTGAGCTGTCGTCCAGAAACAATACGCTCCCATTGCCCGGGACCTATCCAGGTGTCTCAGAAACTGCTGTTTCTTACTGTACACAACAATTCAAATCATTGTAGTTACATCTGCACCTTATTGCTACTTTCTCAATTTGTCTGATGCACATGTGATGAATACATTTTTAGTGCCTATTTGCATCTGCTAGAACGTTCTTCGGCCATCATGTTACCTTCCTTGTCTGTCTGTTTGTGAACCAAAATGATTTAATACTTAGATTAATTAAATATTTAGATAAATTTCTACTTAATATCCAGATTTCGAGAAGGGATAATATATTGTAGGCTTGTACATAACACGTTAACCGTCTTTATAGGGAATGGTTAGTGCACCATATTTCGGTGTGAGAATCCTATATAATAATCCTTGGAGTACTAAATTAATTCATTAGTTTCATTGATTTCATATATTAAGTTTATTTGTAAGCACATTGGTGGGTTGGTGTGGTGATAATATGAACTGATCAACAGATTGTGACAGTATCTGGTCAGTTACTTCATTTGGTGCCTGTAATAGCAGTTAACTGTTGGTTGTCTGTGTGTGGGGTATTGTTAATAATTAGTGGAGTTTTCTGGGTTTGGAGACTTATATTTCCAATACCCCACACACAGACAGAAGAGTTAGTATTACAGGGTAAGTGAGTAGGGGAGGATGGGAAAGGGTAGGTGGGGTGGGGTTTGGTATTGGTGAAGGTGAGGGTATTGACTATAGTGTGTGAGGGGGTCCTGGGAGACTCAGAGCAGTCGGGTTGCTTGAACTTGTCCGCCATGGCCCTCTTGCGCACTGCGGTCCCCTTCATAGTGTGGGGGAAGTCCTCTTCCTACGCTAACCAGTCCCCAAACCTGAATGGCACAACCTAGACCCTCTTCCCTCTGATGTAGGAGTCAGGGTCCCTGGGCTCTGCTGAAGAGTTCGGGTACATCCCCTCCTCCACTCTTCCCCTATAATGTAATAGGGTTTGTCTCTGGTGTTAGGCAATCCCCCTGTGATAGGGGTACCCCGTCTCTGGTGATAGCAGTCCCCCTGGTATCTGAAAGTGGGTGTTTCCGGGTGGATGGGACTTGATAGCCTTGGCAGGCAACCCATCAAGGGGAATAAACCCTAAACAAATTACTGATGGGCGACACGCTAATCGGTGCCACTTACAGGTGACGATCTCAATACCCGAAGACAGTTAACAGATGGGGAGATTGCAGGCACCAATCGAGCAAGCAATACCCAGGGGAGGCCTATAGGCATATGATAAGGAATTACTGGAACTCCTGTTTCATTTGTCTGGCTTCCCGTACTGTAATCCATCTGGCTTTCAAAAAAAAATAAAAAAAATACAATGACTCAAGCTCCAGTACCAAACTTAACTAACCCTAACGAAATTGACCACATACGAGTTTCAGGCTTTAACCCTTCTTTGGCGGCGCCCCGGCTGTAGTTGAGTGAAATAAATGTGGCCTATGTGGCGGGACCCGGCTATAGTCGCATGCAATTTTGAGCACGTAATGTGCTCTGAGAGAGAGCGGAGCGGTGGGAGGAGCGTAGGTTACCTCATGACGGCTCGCCTCGGTGCTCGTGGAGCTACTGAGATGTACTCTGCCCTACTCCACCCTCCCTCACTCGTTTCACACGTAATAATGTAAGGAAATTACCGTATTTTACCGATTTTACCCTTCGGTTGCATGATCGTTGCAAGACAACCAGTGATCGTAGAAGGATGGTTCTGGTGTCATTGGAAAGCTCATTTATCTCCCTTTCAGGGATACATACTTGTATTACGCTCTGGCTCTTGTTTATGCATGAAAACGAGCACGGAAACAAGCTAGTTTACGGTAAAAAAAAAACGCTGGGCGGCATAGTTAAATATACTCCACCACACGCTCTTTGAGTGTTAAGGAAGTTGGAAATGTAAATGTTACTAACAAACATACCTATAGTAATAACTATCCATCTATAATGCACTATAATAATATTGATGCAGACCCTGAAGACTTTATCATATTGTGTTGTGAATTAACTTGTGCTACTATGACTATAAGCTTTATAATTACCCATCCATAATGCACTGAAATAATATTGATGCAGACCCTCAAGACTTTATTATATTGTGTTGTGAATTAACTTGTGCTACTATGACTCTAAGCTTTATAATTACCCATCCATAATGCACTGACATAATATTGATGCTGACCCTGAAGACTTCATCATATTCAAATGTTGCACATGAAGCGGACATTTCAATGATGGATATTTGTCTTGGCAAGAATAATCTAAAATGACTTGAGTTTCACAACATTAGTATTTATTTCATTATATGCTGGTGTGCTATTTGCATTGTATCGTACTTTCATTTGTAAATTAAGACTGTATAATAATACAGCACTGTATGTTTAGTTATAATAATACAGTACTGTATGTTTAGTTATAATAATACAGCACTGTATGTTTAGTTATAATAATACAGTACTGTATGTTTAGTTATAATAATACAGTACTGTATGTTTAGTTATAATAATACAGTACTGTATGTTTAGTTATAATAATACAGTACTGTATGTTTAGTTATAATAATACAGTACTGTATGTTTAGTTATAATAATACTGTATGTTTAGTTATAATAATACAGTACTGTATGTTTAGTTATAATAATACAGTACTGTATGTTTAGTTATAATAATACAGTACTGTATGTTTAGTTATAATAATACAGTACTGTATGTTTAGTTATAATAATACAGTACTGTATGTTTAGTTATAATAATACAGTACTGTATGTTTAGTTATAATAATACAGTACTGTATGTTTAGTTATAATCATAGACAATATATACTGTATACAGTATATATATCACGTTTTAGTAGTTTCTTCTGGTTAGTATAGACACTATTATACAGTTTAGGAAAAACATATTAATCAAAGGGGTAACGTCGATCTCACGTGCCTCACTATCAACATAAACACTCTTCTCAGCATTCAACAATTTGTCTTTTACATCATACAGCTCTAAAACTGTCCATATTTGTTCTCTTAACTTTGTTATATGCTTTCTCAAGATCCATAAATGCCATGAAAACGCTCTTATGTTTTTCACAAACCTTCTCTATGATCTGTATCACTGCAAACATCTGATGCACACATCCTCTTCCACTTCGAAATCAACCCTGTTCATCATTCACTTTTCCATCGGTAAATTTGTTCACTATCTCAATCAATATTCTCGCATGTACCATACCAGCCACACTCAGCAGATGAATACACCTATTTTAATTTCGTTCACTTATACCTTTATACATTGGGACCATCGTTCCCCTCTTCCAGTCCACTGGCACCACTCCATAGTTTCCACAGCCATTTCAGTGCTAGTTCACCTCCATTCCTTATCATTGCACACTGCATTTCAGCTACACAAGCAGCTTTTTCATTTTTCAACTTCTTCACTGCATTCACTATTTCTGTTATGCGTTGTTGTAATCCAACTCGCTTCAATATTTAATCTCATAAGTTCCTTGTTTAGGATACTTAGAATACAATCCTGATCGACAGGAACACAACTAGCATTATTAATAAATATTTCTAGGTTACTCAATCACACTCCAAACATAATAAACACACGAAGTAAGTGCACTAGTTTATTACTTAAACATTGAATACAGGGTCATGGCACATCCGGATCTTAACAAAAGAGTATGTCCAAAGGCAAATGTATGGTGACTTGGAAAGAATTTACTAAATTTTACTCCTTCATGAATAATTGTGTCACTTACGAAGCATCATATATGAAATATATAAATTATACTAGATAAAGCATCAAATATGATGACATATTATATATGTGGTAAGTGTACACAGAGAGGAATAAAAGTGAACAAATGTGGGCAACTGAGATCGTATCCTCAGTTGCGCGCATGTAAGCATGGCTAGAAATAACAAAGAGGTCACCAGGCAAGGTAGGTGGTCAAAAGCTGCCACGCGAGGGGTTAGGGTCAAAGTTAATGCGGTCAGCCTGAAAAATATATGATTTAGTGCAACGTTAAATCAGGATGACAAGATATGAATTTGACTTTAATCCTGGTGACACAATAATTAAATTTGTAATTTAACTATAATGGAATACTAGTGAATAATGTCTCACACGATATACAAACAATATTAATAGTCGTAAATGAGCTAGAATCACAGTTAATGAAGAATTCAAATTCACAAAACTTGTAGTGAATAAATATAGTTGAAATATTAGCTATACATGCAGTAAGATTGAATAAATTAACACACTACTGGAAATAAAATCAAGACATAGAACGACGTAGTGACTAGTAATAGCCGAAATGAATGCTAATGAATTATAACATAACATAAAGATGCAGAACGAAGTAGTGACTTATAATAGCCAAAATAAAGCATCTGATAAAGTATAAAATAAAACAAAGACACAGAACGACGTAGTGACTTATAATAGCCAACATGATGGCCGATAAATTATAACATAAAAAAAGACGCTAAACGAAGTAGCACTTATAATAGCCAAAATAAAAGCTGATAAGGTATAGCAGAAAATAAAGGCTGATGAACACAGGAAGGTATAATATGAATTCCCAAACTGGCTGTGAAATAATATTGTTAACCATGTAACGTAGTTGATCGAATTATTCACAAGAACTAATATTGATTAGAAATCTTGAACATAAGCTAACACAACTTCAACGTAGCACTGTCCGTAATTTGAGGTTAAGTATAAAAGGAAAATTATGCTCTTTTTACACTTCACTACGAACTTGGACACTCAATAAATAATAACACAACTGAATAAAATCTGACAGTGTTCACTAAGTATTACGTATAGTATAGGGTATAAATCGTCGGTAAACATTATATATAACGTTGACGCAGACTTAACACCTAGGCCGCGGGGCCCGCCATACGTCGAATGAGAGAAAAGTGGCCTATCCCATGGAGGGGGCGTAGTAACATATCCTACACAACTACAAAAGTTGGAGTACTGCCATATATCCTACACATAGTCGGTCATATTTCCTACACAAAAACTGAGTACCCAGCATATCTCCTACACCAAACGGTGCATCCGGCATAACTCCTACAATTATACTGTCATATTTTTTACAATTCTGATACCGAGTACTCAGCATATCTCCTACACCACACGGTGCATCCGACATAACTCCTACATACGGCATAACTCTGTAAAATACAAAAAATACATTAAAAAGGGATGTTGCCAGTACAGAAGGGGTTAATTTGTGTATAAATCTATAAATGACCATATGTGCTTGGAGGACGACTTTCATGAAATAGTTCACAACTTTAACACCAAAGGAGTCCAAGAGTTATTGCGACTACCATACAGCAGAACCTCACATGTAAATTTGTAAAACCGTGTGTCACCTAGAAATAAATATTTAGTTACACCTATTATGCTAGCTACATTGAGCTTTGCCTAGCTAGCTATATCTGCCAATTATTAAACAACTATGTAAATGTATTATCCTATATTAATTATGTATTTTTATTTTTGGCAATACAAAATCAATCAATCAATCAATCAATCAAATCAATCAATCAGTTAATTATCTTATCTACCATAAACCTTCATGCCTAAGCATCATAAAATCGTCTAAGGCTCCTTCCCGTATACACGGCAGTGTAGGAAATGTGACCGTATAGATTTTTGTGTTTAGGAGATATGCTGTATCTCTGTAGGAACTATGTCACTACACTGAAAACTGTGTAGGAGATATGCAGTATATGTGTAGGAAATATGTCATTACTCTAAAAACTGCTAAATTTGTAGGAGATGTGACGTGTAGGAAATACGCAGTATACATGGTGAAGGAAATGTGGCGCACTCCACCGCGGAGCCCAACGATAGTCGAAATGGATGTTGAGCATATTATCGGCTCTGAGAGAGAGTCCACACGTTGGGAGGACGACAGACGGGCTCTAAAAGCTCTCCATGAACTGAGCGAGGTTACTGAGGTCCCCACCACAACCCTACACACCCCTGGCCTCGCGAGAATAACGAAAAACTCAAGATATTACCGTATTTTAGGGTTTTTCCCCTCGTGTTGCACGAACGTTACAGAAGAACCCGTGGTCGTACAAGGATGATTCGGGTGTCATTGGAAAGCTCTATTATCGCCCTTTCATGGATACATAATTGTATTACGGTCTGGCTCTTGTTTATGCATGAAAAAGAGCATGGAATGAAGCTCGTTTAGGTAAATATGCCCGCCACACAGGTAGTAGAAATTACAAACATCACCGTCCGTAAGGGGTTAAATTAGTTAAATCCCGAATATTATATATACAATTAACCTCTACAGTTAGGTGTTATGTGCTCACACCGCGATAGAGAATTTGGGCAAGGAGAGTCCAGAATAGGCCTCAATGATAACGTTAAATTGAACACTAAAGAGGGTATCCCACTGTGCGACTTTTCGATATCGAATGCCATGCGACCGTGTTTTTTTTCCATGTCCCAAAATTCGCGGCGAATACGGTTTTTTCACAAGCGAATGAAATAGAGTGAAAGCGAAAAAGGCGAATTTCCTCGATTGCAGTGCGATGGTAGTACGACCAAAGTGCGAATATGGCAACTTTTTTGGCGAAAATTACGAATGTTGTGCGACAATTGAGGGCAATTAAGGGCGAATGAAGTGAGACAAAGGGTAAAAATGGCAAATGCACAGCGATTGACTTTCGAATGTTGGACGATGTGATGAGATAAAACCGCGGAGGTTGTGCGACTTATGGCGATTGCCCGACGACCATCGAAGGTATATTCTCCCTTGATCCAACCTGCGACCAGAGATGATTAGGTAATGTTATTGGAGAGGATGATATCATTAAGACCCATAATTTCAACCATAAATACAGCAGCTTACAAACTTGGTAAATGTGTCATGCCATTACTTATGCACCTTATCACTAATTACTATTACTCTCCAGACTCCTTCATACCCACTTCTTACGATACAATTGTCCTACTTACTTGTCCATTTTACCTAGTTATGGGGATTGAGCCCGAGTATATAGAATATAATATAGATGTCTTTATAGTTCTGTGAAAATCAGCGGCCCTACAAGCAACTGTCACATCTAGTTTAGTATTCTATTCTTACATGTGCTCCTTCCCAACAAACTTCCCTCGTCAAATAATTTTGTTTTGCCACCTTTTCTGTTGTTCGCAAATATAATTTATCGCCTCACCCCTTTTGTCCCTGTTTCATGTAATTTATAATTTATTCGTTGTCTCATCCATTTTGCCCTGCTTCATTATTTTTTCATTAATTTATCATCTCACCCCATTTGCCCCTGGCTCATTTAATTTTCATTACATTATCGTCCCACCTTTTATGTCCCTGTCTTATATTTCCTTGCTACACAGTTCACTTCTTCCTCACCTCCTCCTCTTCGTCTCACATTTGTTGTCCAATGTATATTTCATAAAGATAAATTATGTGGCTCACAAAGTACAAGAGCAAATTAGACAATTAAACGTGACCCCTTTTGGAGTATGATGCATTTTGTCTGTTTATTTTGGTTATTACTAGACGATGTTTTTAAGTTAAGGTGAACTATGCGTGAGCCAAAAGGGTAATTAACATTTACTTTACCCCATAAATGGCTAGAGGTATTTCCTAAGATGTATAAAATTGTCGAACATTACTGAAAGGATTTTTCATATATACCGTTGGATTCATGTGCTATTGCACTATACCCTGTTTTAAATATATGGGCCAACACTCTTGAGCGTTAATCTCTATAATTCACAAACGGCTAGATTAATCGAACTATTAGTTCTACCATTCCGGAAAAGTGAGCCAGGAAATAGGTGTGGAAACTTAGAGCTCATTTTCTCTATCCTCTTCTTTAGTTACAGAGGTTAGGGATCACTAAATCTGGCCTACCTATTTGGAATATGAAATAATTCCCCGTTTTAGGTTACACAAGGCACTGCAGGTGAATAATGCTAAACACCATAAAATGATTGTATAAGCTGGTGGCTCATTACACGATTATAATACAACACCTACATCATTCTGGCTGTTCTTGTGGGTGTTACCTTATTGGATGGACTATTGTACTGTGCCAGGTAATAAGTTAAATAGGTATAATATTGGGGGCAGACAATGAGTTAGTATTGCACTTTTTCTAGACTATATGTATGTACTTTGTCCTTTAAATCGGCCGCTTGCAATGCATATATATATATATATATATATATATATATATATATATATATATATATATATATATTCGTTTATCTTTGCCTCACGACAAGAACAGTTTCAACAATTTTCATCAATATTTCTTGGATCCGGTATAAGCGGTCTTTGATGTCTTTCTGAGTAAGGCAATTTTGTTTGACTCTTCTGCTCTCTCTCTCTCTTTCTCTCTCTCTCTCTCTCTCTCTCTCTCTCTCTCTCTCTCTCTCTCTCTCTCTAACACAGACGAAGTGTGTACAACGAATACAATTGTGAAATATGTGTTATGAAATTCCAATCCCGACTGTCCTAGTCGTCCTTCATGATTAGATTTTCATACCAAGTAATCTTTGGGCAGAATTAAGTTATATTTGACACTCACAATTCCTGGATGTTTATCACTTACTCGGGAAACGGAAGGACTCCCCACTGTAATAAAGTAAATTAACTAATAATGTAGGATCAGTAATAACGTTATAATTGTCTCGAGTAGTTAAACTATTAATTAATGTAAGTTATACCATATCTATAAATTATCTGAATAACTTATGGGATGTTTTGTGGTGATCATGCCGCACAACGCCTACACTAAGCTATAATTATATGCCACCTACTAACTTATCGGATGTTTTGTGTTGATCATGCCGCACAACGCCTACACTAAGCTATAATTATATGCCACCTACTAACTTATGGGATGTTTTGTGGTGATCATGCCGCACAACGCCTACACTAAGCTATAATTATATGCCACCTACTAACTTATCGGATGTTTTGTGTTGATCATGCCGCACAACGCCTACACTAAGCTATAATTATATGCCACCTACTAACTTATGGGATGTTTTGTGTTGATCATGCCGCACAACGCCTACACTAAGCTATAATTATATGCCACCTACTAACTTATGGGATGTTTTGTGGTGATCATGCCGCACAACGCCTACACTAAGCTATAATTATATGCCACCTACTAACTTATGGGATGTTTTGTGGTGATCATGCCGCACAACGCCTACACTAAGCTATAATTATATACCACCTACTGGCCAGCGGTACTAAACAAACATACTTAGGCAGCGATTTTGTAATTGTTGCCATCGACCATATGGTAGAGCGTTGTAGGGTCGATCAAGCTTTAATATTATTTATTGTTATTAAGTTCACTATTAAGTTATAGTAAACTAGTTTTCTTAAAGTAATTATCGTTGATATTACGAAAATCGATAGGAACTATGTATGTCTGTTCACTTCGATATTATTAGTAGAGTATCTATGTCTTTACACTACGGAAGTATAAGCGCAACTGCCCGTCATTCTGAGCAGTTTAACCCTTGTCAAAATGGCGGTTGAATCCGTGAAAATAGCGGATGAATACATAAGTAGTTCCACGCAGTAATGGAATAAAGACCATGACATTACGATCATTTATAGTGTACAATATAATGATGGTACTTGCATTATTAGTAACTAAACAGTAATATAGTTACGTATATTTATCCAATAGTATGTACAACTAATAATACACATATTTATAATGAAATTAATGAGTGATCAGGTACCAAAATGTATCGTATTGTACTTGTGCCAAAACAAATCAACTGGCTTGAATGATACGTTGAAACAATGAACCCCCGTCCTAAATGTAAGATAATAATACGGTAACAGTTTCTGTGCACAAAGGAATATAGATCATAAACTAACTAAAAATGACATGCATAATGAAAACTTCAGCTATCTATATAAACAAAGTAGAAAAAAGTAAAGAAATTAATTACAGCAGAGAAGCATAATTACGAAAGCATAATAGCAAAGGAAAGTGTAAACAATCAAAAGCAATTTTACGGTCACATTAATAGTAATAGAAAAATTAAGACCGGAATTAATAAATAATGACCGAACAGTAACAGGAGATAAAAACATTGCCTATTTGGTTAATGCATATTTTTGTTCCGTCTTTACTAGGGAAGAACATAATACTACTCCTGAAACAAATGTAACAAGGCATGAAATAGGAAACTTTACCATAAATAAAAGTGATCTGTTATGTAAGCTGAACAATTTAAATACTAATAAAACCCCTGGGCCTGATAATATTCACCCAAGAATTCTGAAAAAATGTGAAAGAAGAAATAGCACAGTCCTTAACTAACATATTTAACTTGTTGTTCAATCAGGAAACCGTACCTAGTGATTGGAAAACCGCAAATATCACTCCAATATTTAAGACAGGAAATAAAGCCCTAGCAAGTAAATATAGTGTAATCAGTTTAACGTCAATCATAGGAAAAATTATGGAAACAATTTTGAGAGACAAGATAGTAGATTAGCTGAAGTCAAACAAATTAATCAGAGAAAGCCAACATGGCTTTACATCCAGTAAGTCATGCCTAACAAATTTGATATAATTTTATAATAAACTATTTACATATAACGGCTTTACTAAATCATTAGACATAATTTACTTAGATTTCCAAAAGGCATTCGATAAGGTACCTCATGGAAAATTATTAAAGAAATTGGAAATGTTGGGCATTAAAGGAAATATTCATGCATGGATAAACAAACTGGGTGACAAACAGAAGGCAAGGAATTGTGATAAGTGGAGTAGAATCTGAGTGGGAGCCGGTTTATAGTGAAGTGCCTCGGGGATCGGTCCTGTGGCCAGTTTTGTTTCTAATCTATATAAATGACGTTGATGTTGAACTAATTAATACCATCTCAACGTTCGCTGATGACACAAAGATAGGAACATCATTATTAACCGAAGCAGACAGAAATAAAATAAAATACTAGAGTGGTCGGAAAAATGGCAGATGCCATTCAATGTTGACAAATGCCAGCAGCCAGGTCTTGCAAATAGGTAGTACAAAACAAAAATATGAATACAAGATGAAAGGCCAGCCAATCAAAACAAGTGCATTAGTTAAAGACCTAGGAGGTCTTGTATCTGAAAACCTAAAGACCTCAGATCAATGTGAAGCAGCTGCGAATAAGGCCAATCGAGCATTGGGATATATTAAGACAAATTTTACTTATAAAAATGAGAACATTATAGTACCTTTATTTAAAAGCATAGTGAGGTCCCATCTTGAATATGGCGTGCAATTTTGGTCCCCTTATCTGAGCAAAGACATTGAGAAACCTGAGTCGGTGCAGCGTAGAGCGACAAAGTTGATTCCGTCACTAACAAATAAATCTTTTCATGAAAGACTAAAAAAGAAAAAAACAATCACTTAAGAAAAGAAGATTGCGAGGTCAATTAATCAAGGGTTTCAAGATACTAAAGGGGTTTGACAACATTTATGTAGATTCACTTTTTCAAAAGAGATAATAGTTAATTAACTCGGGGAAATGGAACGAAATTACAAACCAGGAGGGCGAATCTCGATGTCACAAAGCACATCTTCACCTATAGTGTGGTCATCGAGTGGAACAAATTGCCTGAGAAAGTGTTACAATGTAAGACAATTGACACATTCAAAAGAATTCTAGACATTTATTTTGAGGAGGTGGGAATAATATAGGTAAAACAAAGAAACACACAGATTAAGCATTAGTAGTATATATATCATATTTCGCATCCTCGTTCTTTACTGTACATTTCCCAGTAGAAGTTTTTCTCATTCTGCTGGGGGACTTCTTTCCCCAACTTAATTCCATGCCGACTAACGGTCGGAGGGAGAGGTGGGTGGGGACAGAGCCTTCTTCTTTACTATCCTTGCCTTCCACTTGTAGCAAATTCTATTTTAGCATTAAGTCCGGACTACCTATTCGAGACCGCAAGGTCTGTTTATAGATGTAACTCAATGTAACTCTTCCTCTTTCAAATATAGTAAAGCTCATACTTAATTCTGCCTATGATACATTGCATTCCTTCATTAGTTGTTCAGAATACATGAAATTGGTGAGATCCAAAAGTAACCTGTAGCTGGGTGAGAGCAGGAGTAGGGAGGGTAGTGGTGGGAGTTCTGGGGTCGGAGAGAAAATGGTAGAGTTTCGGTGGGGATATGGAAACAACAAGGGAAGGAGGTGGAGGGGATACCTCTCCACCGTGTAGTTCTACTAACACCTTAGGACAGGGAAAAGAAAACAAATTAATGCTGACGACTGTACATCTTTAGATGATATTAGGATATTAGGCATAAGTAGGAGAGGGAGGAATAGTACCTAAATCATCCAAGGTGGAGTTTTTAGCACAGGTTTGAGCAAAACGTCCAGCTTTGTCAGAGGAAGAAGTGATAGTAGTGCTGTCTGAATGGAAAAGGGGAAGGAGAGACGGGAAGAAATATTGTTGGAGAGGTATTTGGTTAGATGTCAGGAAGCTTGAGAACAACTAGGGTTGTTGTTGTTGTTGTTGTTGTTCCCCAGACTGCCTGGCCGAACGGCCCCGAGCAAGACCAAAGCCATAACCGAGCGCCCCCACAGATCCCTCCCTGCCTACCACAATAAAGCCTGGGTGACCGAAGCCACTCCATGGCGGGGAGCTGAGGAGGGTGCAGAAACACCCGTAAACCAAAGCCCCACCCAGGGCCCTGTGCCCCTCAGCAATTATGAAGTGAAAGTTGAGGAGGAAAGGAAAAATGTGACGCTTTGGCTTCCAATCTTGGTAGATTGGGAGGTCAATCCACGGTAGAGACGCCGTCACTTGAGATCTAGAAAATATATAAGTAAACGGAACAGTCAGAGTTGTTGTTGTTGTTCCACAAGCTGCCTGGCCGAACAGCCCCAAGGCCCCTAGCAAGGCCAAGGCCATAACCGAGCGCCCCCACAGAACCCTCCCTGCCGACCACAATAATGCCTTAGTGACCGAAGCCACTCCATGGCGGGGAGCTGAGGAGGGTGCGGAAACGCCCGGGAAACCAAAGCCCCACCCAGGGCCCTGTGCCCCTCAGCAATTATGAAGAGAAAGTTGAGGGGCAAAGGCAAAATGTGACGCTTTGGCTTCCAATCTTGGTAGATTGGGAGGTCAATCCACGGAAAAGACGCCGTCACTTGAGATCTAGAAAATATATAAGTAAAAGGAACAGTCAGAGTAAGCTATGGGTATGGCAGAGATCGCTCAGTTCTCACTCTGATAGACCAGCCCATCACCACATGGCTAGAACCCAATCCCCTCATCATCAGCTAGGAAAGTCCCTAGAAAGCCGTATTTGGCGGAGGGATAGCTCCCCTCTTTCAACCCCTTTCGGGGTTGGGAACCCGCCCTAGGGTTGTATAATTCAGTGTATATATTATCGATAAATAAGACAGTGAAGCACTTGGGCGAGGAAGCTTCAGAGATGGGGCTGTTTCGAGTTGTGATTAAGCAACAAAGCCCATTGCATCCTGTGAAGACAAGATGATAATGGCTGGTTGCAGGTAAAAAGTGTTTAACATGTCTCACCCCTTAGACTGGAATGAGACCTCACAGGCTTCTCCGTTCAATGTAGAAAGGTTGACTGTACAGGCTCTCAGCCTATGCCAGAGAGGGAGTAGTTGGAATAAAACAAAATATATATAAATAGGCCTATATAAAATATATGTATATATATACCGGTATATATATATATATATATTGAGTATATATCACAAATGCACGTGAGCCACTAAATGTTTCTAATCTCTCAGTGGGGTTCGAACCGCCGACCGTCAGGACGATAGCCGACGCTTTAACACCTTAAGAGCGGCCTATGCGGTTTATTTATATGTACCGCCCAGCGGGGTGTTTTTAGCCAAAATAGGGCTGTTTACGTGATCATTTTCATGCCTAAATAAGACCCAGAACGTAAAACAAGTATCTATCCCTGAAAGGGCATAAACAGAGCTTTCGAATGACACCATAACGATCCTTTTATGATGGCTAGTTTTCTTGCAATAACCGTGCAACGCGAGTGCAAAAAGCATGTAATTAGGCACTTTCCCCATACAATTCCTTATATAGCGAGTGAGAGAGGTAGGAGGGAGGTGAGATTCGTGTCAGTAGGTTCGCCGCGGTGGTCTGGAGCAGTCATACGCTCGCTACTCTCCTGCCACCACTTGTCTCTCTCTCTCAGCAACATTACGTGCTGAAATTGCCATTCGAGTTATGTCGAGCGCCGCCACATAGTCCAGCTTTATTTAACTCGACTTATGTGGTGAGCCGCTAATTAAGGGTTAAGATTGCCGTGGTGTAGTTGATTAAAGCGTCGGCTATCGTCCTGACGGTCGGCGCTCCGAACCCCGCTGAGAGATTAGAAACATATACTGTATATATTTATATAATATATATATATATATATATATGTGTGTTATGCATTGTAATCGTCCAGGCTTTAAATTAGTTTATATTTCTGATGATTTATATTATTTATATTGAACTCTAGTTTACTTACAGATGTAATTAATCTCACCAATCTGGTGCCAGAATCTAAACTCTGCCTGCCAGCCAGAATCCTGCACAAGTTTACCGAAGGCATACCTTCTGAAGTTCTCAATGTTATGTTGACACAGACCGATGTTCAGCACACCCACAACACTAGTATGTATTTCGCAATCCAACACCATTGTATACATATATAATATGTATGTTGGAATATAATATGTGATCAATATACATTGTAAGCTTCATTAGTATACTATGTCTATTTTATGTGAATATGGAGTGCCCGTTTAATGGATCAGATCACATAAGTATTTGGTTCATGGTATTTAATGTACATGTATACAGTAGATATAGCTAAAGCCATATTGATATAATGTTGTCTTAATTGTCAGAGCAAGTAATACATATTGCTGCAATATATATAATAAGATAAAAACTAAATAATATATTATTCTTCACGTTTTCGTATCGCCAATTAGAATCTAAACTCTTAATTCATTTACCATATATATATATAAATATATTATATATATATATATACATATATATATATATATATATATATATATATATATATATATATATATATATATACTGTATATATATATAATATGATACATTATTATAAAATATAATAATACATATAATTTATGGCCTATGTCAAGTAGTTGTGTTGCCTAAGCATGGTCAACTTACACGCATAATAACCATGTTTTCTTTACAGTAGCGTCTGTTAGTGACCTGAAGAAGATATCTGTGAAACATTGTCAATAAGGTGCTCCTCCTCATGTGGTGTTTATATTCAATTATATGATTGTTTGTGTTTTTGTATTTCAGACTCATATGTGTCTCCTTAGGTCGAGGTGCGTCTCTTTAGAAGTTTAGCCCCTCCCCCCCCAGGCCCGCCTTCTAAAGGACAGGACTGAGATCCGGGGGAACTGGCCGAAAAACGTTGTAATAGGCCTAGCCATATCTTTGTTATTTTAATAGTTAGAGAGTTACCACATATATCATAACGTAGCCCTGTTTCGTATCTGTAGACTAGCGTAGAGTTGAGCTCTCTAGGTCAACTGGTTCAGTTGCGATGACGCTTTCCGTGGAGAGAATTTAGCCACGGATTGCGCAGTATCAGACAATAATAATCATTAATTCTTCTTCTACTAATCAATAACAACAAAAGTTTTCAAGGTGCGCGTCGCTCCGACCGGCTTTGTTTACATACGGTTTAACACACGGCTTTCAAACACGCTTAATAGGATTTCAAGCTTTCGGATTTTAAAAAGACACCCAGGCTCCTGCCCTTCGCTAGGGGTGTCATTTTATATTGCTGCCTGGGCGGGAAGGGTTAAGGTTTTGTGATCAAAAGGAGACAGATGCCATATTTGTCTTTTCTCTCTTAACCCTCTCCGACATATGACGCGATTTTGAGCCTATTGGGGATACTTTAAAGACTTTGTTACCATCAGGGGTATTTATAAACCTTTAGTTTAGTTACTTCAACCTCTGCAGTTGTCTTTGAGTTAGCTGTGGGCAGAAAACTAATTTTGGAGAGGTAGTTATGAGAGTGAGAGAACTCTATTTCTTATTGCTAATCTGGCAATCTCTGTGTCATAAATGCGTGAAAGGGCTAAACAACAACAGGTAAAACAAAGTTGTTGATGTTCTTTAAATATATATGCATTTTGCTATTATCCCCCCTACCCCCAATGTCCAATGTATTATAAGCTGACAGAAGCACCTCAACAAAATAATATATATACCCATTTGTGCGTCTGTATTGGGCATCGTACCCTATCTCATATTTCAATATTTTCATATAACAAATATTTGTATCAAAACTAACTACTTTTGGCTATTGAAAGACAAATTAATGCCAATAAAAGTATATTGAAGAATGGTATATTTTTATTATTGTTTTGTTAAGATTTACATCACTGTACTCTACAAATGTCAATGGAAATAATATATATTGTTTTACATCTAACCAATATATCAAAATATTTCTAATATACAGATATTGTAAGTATACAAACTTGTGCTAAATTACTGTACGTTATTGATAACAAATAGTATTACCTACAATTATGAGAACATAAATGATTTCCTAGAAGTGCAAAGAAAATACAATTAAGTCCAAAATATTGTTTTAATTTAATTATTCTCCCCATGACTCTCGGTAGCTTTGCCTTTTGTAGTTATACAGAAACGAAAACAATTTGAGTTTGTTGTCACCCTGTGTTAGTGCTGAGTGTACCCTTTTATGAACTACATATTTCCCGCCTCTGCTTCTCATATACACACCGTGAAATTGGAACCGTTAAGGCTCACATAAATCCAATATTGCTGAACCGAGTGAAACATGTTTCTGACAGGTATTTATCGAGCTACCTCGGTCGGGTATGAAGGACTGAAGGAGAAGAAGGAAGGAAGAGAAGACTATGAAATGGAGAAACAAACACTACATTAAGAGGGTGACCTGCTTTTTGTTATTTCTCTCCTTTTCTCTCTTTCTCTGGCTTGTATCCATTCGGCCACATGCAGCCAACTATTTTAAGACGTTTATCCCTATCTAGGTGTCGATTTCTTCCTGGCGAGCGATAGCGAACCAGCATTATATGAAGAAATCCGGTTTCGCCGGAGAAATTTTTCTATCGAAAAATGTACAAATTTAGCCTGCTGTCAAACAAAAATAAAAAATATGCTGGCTCGCTACTGCTCACCAGTAAACAATTGACACCTGGATGGGGATAACAGTCTTAAAACAGTAGGCTGAATGGGGCCAAATGGGTGCAAGGCAGAGCAAGATAGGAAAGGGCAGATCAAAAACAGGTCACCCTCCTTAAGAACACGAAATGTTGATAAAGTACAAGGAATTAATATGCATTTGAAGGCCAAACAAAACTAAATATTATGGTTCTGCTTGAACTAAATGTATATAATCTAATTGAGTTTATGTTTTTGGCTCCGTTTGTTTGTTTGTCTGAAATTAAAGCAATATATCTCATAGAGATATGAACCAATTTTCACGATATGTTGTGACCAAATAGGGTATGTGCCAAGGAAAACGAGACTCAATTTAAGAGGCGATATATCATTTATGAGCCGATGTTCACAAACTTTGGTAGACAGATAGGATATGCATCAAGGAAGAAGTGATTCAATTTAAGAGGCAATTTGGATCATGTGTCACACTGGTGCCATTGTTGTGCCTGTAAGTATTTTGTGTTTACAAAGCCAGCGTAGACTGAGGCATATACTCTATCAAGGGCCCTCTCTAAGGAGGTAGGGTGGTCATATTTGCTCATGTATATAATTATGTGTTATATTTTGTTTAGTTTCCTCCGTAGAACTCTGTCAACCTTAAAATAATAACAAAAAAACCCAAGACCCTCCTTCAAGATTCGTTTTAAATTTGTTGATAGAAAAATGTCCCGATTGAAGGCCGATTCCTCCTAAACTACAGGCTACCTTTCGTTCGCCAGGAAAATATTGACACCTAAATGACACAAAATGTCTAAATATTGACAAAGGAATAGGGCGAAAGGTCTTTAACCCTTATTTAGCGGGTGGTAAGGTATTTTACACTGTACCGCTCAGCGGGCATAATCCCGAAATATTCGCTCAATTTCACTCGCCCTAGCGCCGTTACTATGGCTCCAATGCGAACGAAACGATCATTTTTGGAAAGAGCAACTCTTCGTCTCCCCATATAAGTCTATGAATGGATGTTATGAATGAGTGTGGAGGGTGGGAAGAGGAGAGGAAGAGGAGGTACTTTTTGGTCTATTTCCCGGGCGCGTTCGGTTGCGTTCGCTTTGGCCTGACTTCGGCCTCTCGCGCGTCTACTATTCTTTCGGTAATCGGTCTTATTTTTCTCTTATTTCTCCTTATTTCTGTATTCTCTCTCTCTCTCTCTCTCTCTCTCTCTCTCTCTCTCTCTCTCTCTCTCTCTCACTCCTGTCTGTCTGTCTCTTTCTCTCTCTCTCTTTCTTTCTCTCTCTCTCTCTCACTCCTGTCTGTCTGTCTGTCTGTCTGTCTTTCTCTCTCTCTCTCTCTCTGGCTCGCTCGCTTTCCCTCTCTTGTGCTCCCTTTCTCTCTTCCTCATCCGTATATGTATTTCTCATTATTATTTTCTCTAACTAATCCCTCTATTTCATTTATTTGCTTGTAATATTTCTGTATTATTATATCTTTTTCACTCTTTCTTCAGTTCAGTTTCTGTATTCTCTCTATACGGTGGGAATGGTATTTCGTATGAGGGATGTGCAGCACAAATATTCAATCTTTCGTTGTTTGGTTGTTTGTATTACCGTAAGCAATTTACTGAACGCCTGCAAATAATACGCTATAAAATGCTTGCAATCAAACTCTCAAGCAATTTCAAGGTCACATGCAATTATAAATGTAGGCTATAGGTAGACCCAGAGAGGAAGAGACAAGAGAGAGAGAGTGTCGTGATAATATAACAATGTTACATATGTATCATATATATGAAAAAAAATATGTACGGTAGGCCTACATCTGTTCCCCACAATCATATAATGCCAAGCACAAATATTCAATCTTTCATTGTTTGTATTACCGTAAGAAATTTACTGAACGCCTGCAAATAATACGCTATAAAATGCTTGCAATCTCTCTATTTTGTCTAATCTCTCACACTCCTCCTGTCTCTCTCTCTCTCTGGCTCGCTCGCTTTTCCTCTTCCTCATCCGTATTATGTATTTATCATCATTATTTTCTCTAACTAATCCCTCTATTTCATTTATTTGCTTGTAATATTTCTGTATTATTATATCTTGTTCACTCTTTCTTCAGTTCAGTTTCTGCATTCTCTCTCTGTTTCGCTTGCTTTGCAGGAATTTTGTTTTTGTTTTATATACTGTATATTATATAATAATTTACTTATCATTACTTACTATATCGTATAAACAATAGTAGGTAGCCAACTTACCATAATACCGATACACCAAACCGATCCGCATGCGGTTTTGTTTATCACCTGTTTACTAGAGTGCCACCATTATAGATTTTCTTGGAGCCGACTCGAGCGGGAGGGTTACCAATTGAAGTTAAATCCGCTAGCATATATTGTTAGATGTAAGACATGATAAATACCACTAGAAATATGAATTGGCAAAATCCATATAATATCACTTCGAAATTGTTCTGAAATTTCAAAACAAAACCGCTAGTGTAAGTCGCTATACGTATTGGCAGTACTGCACACTCATTCATTTCATTCATTCATTTTCTATTGAGCTCGTCCTGGAATCTTACGACTCTGAATCTTACGATTACCGACGGCGATACGTTGTTGACATTGTTGTTGATGTTCCAGTGGAGGGATGAACAAAATATTGTCCTTGTCCAATAATAGCTATTTCATAGTCCCACAGGACTTATTTTTATATATTTATCAAATTTATTGAACGCCTGAAAATAATACGCTATAAAATGCTTGCAATCAAACTTTCAAGCAATTACAAGGTCACATGCAATTATAAAAAGGTATATTGTAGACCACAATCTTCGCCAAGCTTCGTTGTTGCTTGTATTATCGTGAGAAATGTACCATACACCCTGGTTATCGTGAGAAATTTACCGAACGCCTGCAAATAATACGCTATAAAATGCTTGCAATCAAACTCTCAAGCAATTTCAATGTCACATGCAGTATAGGTAGACTCAGAGAGGAAGAGACAGACAGAGAGAGAGGGGAGGTCAAAAACATCTGCTAGGTGTGATTTCCCCTGGGAGGGAAGATATTAGTTAGGGGCGTGCCCTGGCCTACAAAGAGACAAAGAGAGTACAAAGGAGTACAAACAAAGAGAGTGAGACAGAGAAAGAGAGAGTCGTGATAATATAAAAATGTTACACATGTATCCTATATATGAAAACATAATATATACGGTAGGTCTACATCTGTTCTCCACAATCATATAATGCCAAGCACAAATATTCAATCTTTCGTTGTTTGTATTACCGTAAGAAATTTACCGAACGCCTGCAAATAATACGCTATAAAATGCAAAGGAAAATTCTTGTAGAGTGCAATTTTGAGGACGTAATGTGCTCTGAGAGAGAGCGGAGTGGTGATTAGGAGCATAAATTACCTCAAGACCGCTCGCCACACAGGGAATTATATAAGGAAATTACCGTATTTTAGGGTTTTTGCACTCGTGTTTTACGATCGTTGAAAGACTACCAGTGATCGTAAAAGGATGGTTCGGGTGTCATTGGAAAGCTCAATTTACGCACTTTCAGGATACATACTTGTATTACGCTCTGGGTCTTGTTTATGCATGAAAAAGAGCACGGAACAACCCCATTTAGGGTAAAAAAAAAACCCGCTGGGCGGAACAGTGAAATATACTCCACCAGCCGCTCGTAAGGTGATAAAATGCTTGCAATCACATTTTCAAGCAATTATAAAATATAAATTGTACTTACCAACACCCACACCAGTATGTTCTTCGTCAGGAACGTCTCAAATTTGCTCAAGGGTCTGTCCAATATCAACCACAACATCCACCCCACGCAAATTATGCTTGGGGTGAAAGCCTATGATCGGGTTATTTTCGTCTTCCGAGTCATCCACACTACCAAAACTCTCACCCAGACCTTTGACGGTTTCATCCAACAGCTTATTAGAAAGTTCTGAAGAGTTCAGCATGATATCTAGTTCCTGGGTGGTAAGCCGGGCGTGGTTAGTAGGGTGGCGCGACGCACTAGGGATGGCGGCCACTGAATCGAACACAGGCAAATCTTGACCTTCCATTATGGCTGCTTGAGGGTCACTTAGTCACGGTCACACAGTGGGGATGTGTGGGTGGGCCCTTGTAGTACACCGCCTGACCACCAAGTTTCGCTTTCCACTTAAATTAGGGCGGGAATACGCCCACGGACTTAAGTCCGACCCCGCCATTTAGTCCAATTTTCTCGTATCGGACTTAAGTCCGACCCCGCTAAAGAAGGGTTAAATCGGCAAACTAATGAGTTGAATGTCATACAATCTGAAACTAATGTGGCTAAACATGGTGAAGAAGGGGGGCCCGAAAATGGAACCATCCCCCCATAAAACTACAGAACTGCATTACTCCATCTAACGTGTTCACATATCTAATAATACAGATATGTTGAACACTCAACATAAAAACTTAACCCATCAAGAGTGAGCATCCTCTATAGATGTTTTTTGTGGTGCAATGCAAGCATCCTCAAAAGAGTAAGCATATAAAACAACATTTTCAAAACAAACCAATGGCACTCAAAACAAAGCAATATAAGATTAGGAGAGATAATTCCCCTCCATTACTTTCTACCACTCCTCCATATGTGTCCTCCCCTCCCCTCCTCCCCCCCCCCCCTTTTTCTCCCACTTTCCCTCTCCTCAATTATTTTGTATTTTTCCTATATTTAGTGAGTATTTTCGCGGGAGGATGGCAGGAATAGAGTGGGGAGGATGGGGGAGTCTTTCTCCGACCCTCTAAGCCAGTCTCAGAACTACTCTCGTCTCTCAGTGCCATGCGAGACAGGAGAGAGGGAGGATGTCTCCCTCTCGCCGGTCCTGGTCAGATTACGACCGCGTGGCTAAAATATATGTTTTTCACCAGCCAATTACTGTTACCACTTGTGTTATTGCTTTTCGATGTTTATACGTTCATATTAAAAGTAAAATAGGTCCATATGGATAAGTATATATAATTATGATATATATATGATAAATATGAAAATTTTCGTCAGAATTGAACCAATTACCTAAGCATGATGGTACCTTTTGAACTGCCATAGCTTCCCCGTTTAATAGTTAAGCCACGTTGAATTTTGGCGTAGGTAAACCTGTTCATGTCCATCCCTTTGAACCCGTTATAATAACAATGGTAATATTATGAAATATGCATGATATTTGATTATAATGCGCCTATAGTATAAAGGTAATGATTCTTGTTGCGAAAGCAGGGACACACTATTACAAAAGTGATAATTACTGATTCACATTCGTGTACATATATATTTGATAAAATGTTAGGTTATTTTCTTGTGTATTTTGCCATATACCTTTACACACCTATAACACTTAATGGTGGGTAATACTCACTAACGTGTAGGAACTTAGAGGTAATGAGGCCTAATGCGTTCCCTCAGTTTTTCATTTGCACTACAAACAGTCTACTTAGTTATATATATATATATATTTAATGTTAAGTTTACAATATTTTATATCAGTATTCTAAAATGTCAGAGACCAAACAACAACAATATATAAATATTTAATATATCAATATATAGATTTGCATATAATATCACAAGTATTGTTTTGTTTTGTATGTTATTTAATTGTCTGACAACCAACTCTCCACAGTCCACACCTACTCCACAAAGACAAGCAATGTTCAAGCTGAGAACGTACACAAATGATATATCATATTGCTAGTTGTTCATCAATGAAAATTTCATGAACTCCGTAAATCACCAATTGATCTAATGTAAGATGTTCAACTGAAGTTAGCACCAAGGATAAAAACAAACAAAATCTCAATACTGGAAGATATGAACCTTTTTTGTTAATTTTGTATAATATTAAACAGTGAAAATCTTCATAATATTATGCACTATATATAACCAAATGCATAAACACAATTACGCAACACTTGCGCATACATGTAAAACCTACACTCATAGAGTTGGCACACCATGTAAGATGGAATAACCTTATATAAGCACACAATGTAGTATCTCTCACCTGCAGAGATCATCTGAATACTTGACAATTACTTGATAATTGCCTTAACACTTTGGCTGCGGGCATATTTACGCCCATTTCCGCCATATTAAGGCTCATTCAGGCACTCCTGATTGATTAGGCAAGTGTCTGAATCAAATTAAATGTATTCAGCCAAAGACAAGAAGACAATAGCTTAAAAAGGACACTAAAACGAGCTTCGTAGCTCGTGGGCTTTACCCGCAGCTCTACCATAGACATTCACTAAAATTAGCAATCATCGCTAATGTCGCGCTACATTTGCCTTTGGCAGCGCTGTATATCTCGCGAGACTCTGACTCAGAGTCTTCAGTGCCGCGGCCGGCTGGCTGGGGGAAGGATGTGTGGCCTGCCGCGCTCCCGGTCCCTCGCACACGATTCTACAGGCTTTATGAGGTTTAAAAGCCTGTAAATTGCTGTAAATTGCTATGGCGTTCCGGAACGTCTCCCGTTGGCAATGAGCATTCGTCATCTGAATGACCTTCCCTTCTTTGATCCTTGCTGATGTTAGCATAGCTTGGGTTAGGTCAAATTTGGCAAGGCGTTTCTCCTACAAAATTAGGTTAGATTACCTTAACCCCTACTTTACCATGGCATAGTAGATAAAAGTGTACCCTCCAGTACCAGACTTGTTGTCATAATTTACAAGACAACACTCTCAGCTAAAGAGTTGGTGGTTAACTGAGCCAGCCGGCCCGGAGTAGCTGAGAGGTACCATGAGAAGTGTTGCCAACATCATACAGCAGTGCCTCCAAGTCATGTTATCAGCTCCAGCTAGATACAAGCAGAACTAGCAGAACGGCTCAGACCAGTCGCTGGTAATGGTGAAGTCACTTTTTTACTGACGGCTGTATGCCATCGCTGTTACAGAAGGGTTTAAAATAGGGTAGAAGCGTTACATACATAGAGTTACGTAGATACACAGACTGCACAGACATACGGCCCCTACTAGGCAGTCTGGACTAAATTCTAACAAAATTTGGTACTAAGTGCAAAGTAAGGATAGTAAAACTGAAGGCTCTCTCCCCACCCGCCACTATGAGACCAATACACCCTAGAAAAGAGGCGTCTTAGGAGAGAGAGAGAAAGAGAGAGGCAGGTGCTTTGCTTTTGATAATGTATATTTACCACTTAAATAAATAATATACGTAGACATAACATAGTGAAATTTAATTATTTTCAACTAAATATTTAACATTTTATAACCATATCCACGGGTAAAGCATTGGGTGTGTACAACATTCATTACTTGGACTGTAGTAATTTACCATTTGGTAAACCAATAAAAAGCAATGCCGTCACACAGAAAATTTACAGACAACAAAATATACATTAGATTAGCATATGAGAGAGAGGGAGATGATTCCCCAACAATGCATATGTTACTATATCATTAAAATAGTAAAAGTATATATATCTTAAAGATATATTGTTTTGATCTAATTTTATCCCCACATATATAATTATATATAATTACTTTTTGTTTTCTTCTATATTCCAACTTACTCCCTCTCGGGCATAGGCTGAGAGCCTGAACATTCACTGCTGTACAATCAACAGTGAAGCCCATCTAGGGAGTAAGACATGTGCACCACGTAGAGTACAACGAGCACCTGCCATGTTGCCTTCACAAGAGGCACGGTGCTCAATCATGGCCCGAAGCGACCCCATTTCTGAAGCCACCTTGCTCCCGTTCTTCACTGTCTCACCCCCTACACTCGGACTCTCACTCTTACACACACACACACACAACACCACCTGTTGAGCAAATAACTCACCAGGCATTGCACCCCTAGCATATATTGAATATGGGAATATTCATCTATCTGTCTATCAGGACTCTATCTATTACCTGACGCTGTGATCCCCGAATGGGTGGCCACGAACGAACTGCCTCCATGCACCTCTGTCCCCAGTCAGTCGACGCCCCTCCTCCCAACCAGCACCGCCTTCATCCATATACTTCCTCACTCCATCCTTCCACCTCTCTTTCGGTTTACCTCTCCCTCTCTGTCCTTCTACCTCGCTCTCGTACACCCTCTTAGTCATTCTCTCGCTTCCCATACGTTCCATATTGCCAAACCATCTCAAGGTGTTCATATTCACACTTTCCAGCACATCTACCTCCACACCACACCTCCTTCTTACTTCCTCATTTGTCTGTCTATCCCTCCATGTAACTCCGCACGCACTTCCCAAGTAACTTATTTCTCCAACGTCCATGCTTCGCTTCCGTAAGTCAGTGTCGGGATTACCACACTGTCATGCAAGGACTTCTTCACTTCCATACTAACCACCCTATTTTTTGTTACTGCTTTCAGCATTCCTACATCCCTCTTCCCCTGTTGCACCTTCTTCATCTATAGTCCCATGTGTACTCAACACACTGCCCAGTGTTACGCTGGCCAGCTTGCCAGAGTGTACTCGTACTCGCTAGCGCTCGCCAGGGCAGTGGAATGGGCTATAATAATCGTAGAACGATGTTCTTTCTTTCCTAGTATTCATGTAGTCACAGCCAGATCAGTGGTGGTCTTTATTCTTGTCTGTGACACATGGAAGTATTTTATATTAGTGATAGAGTATAAGATATGCAGAGTGAAGTTAAAGGAGAAAGAGCGAGGTAGGCAGAGAGGTGGTAGTGTGTGTGTGTGTGTATATGCGTTTGCCTCCCTCGCTCGCGCGGGCTTTACCAGACCCTTGATTGGCTGGCGCGCTTGGCGTGTCCTAAGGACGCCTGCATTTCATGACGTAGTGGTCTGTGATTGGGTGCCGCTGTCCTAGTCTTGGAGCTGGGGCCCCGCCGCGCTTCTCCTGCAGAGCTTGGCATAGCGTGCCTGGTACTAGACGTCCCTTGCAATCTGTCCCCCAATCTAACCCCCTGTACTACTGTTTCTCTCTCTGAACTTCTTCTTTTCCATTTCTTCTCACCTATATTCAATTACTTATCCCTTCTGGTTCTGCATACGACTTCCATAGTCGGCCAGTCGTATTACCAGCACCAGTTCTCACAGACATGTTTTGCACTAGCTTTAGCGATTATTAGTCATAGTCACATGAGTCATATTATCATTGGGTGCTTCTAATTATTGAGTTGTTCTTTGTTACTATTTAATGCTAGACAGTGGAAGGTATCTTTAGTCGTTGTCTGAGTTACGTATATGGCGAGTCAGAGCCTATACGACTTCGACGGAGCTAGGTGCCTGTAACCTTTGTGCATATTTTTCCCTTGCGAGTGTAGCAGTATACGAGCGAAGGGCTTTTGCCTACTCTTGCTCGTATGCTCGCTACCTCATTGTGTTGACCTTTGTGGAGCGCCAGGGCAAGACCAGATATTTGAGATCTGGACTTACCAAGAGACCCTCCTAGTCAATTAACGTAACATAAGGGAAATCTGTTCAAGGGGAGACAGTAGGCTACGAGCATGCTTGCGCTCTGCCTAGCCTGCTGGTACCTTTTTTGCTGCTGCTAGACTTTATTAGTAATAAAGACAGCATTGTGTTTATTAACTTCATCTGTGTATGCTTTAGGAATTCACGTATTATTTTAGCCTAGGTTGATGCTTGGCGCACAATCCAGTATGGCTGTTACTTTGGCTAAGGAAGTACTGTTTTGAGTGGCTATTATTAGTGCTGTCACAGAGTTGTTGCACTCCCTTGTTATATATATGTATCCTACTTATTGGTGTGTTTAAGGTACACGCTTTGGTGTCCTGCCCCTGCATTATTTCTGTTCTATATTGTGACGTCTACCAGCGTTGGCAGAATCGCCTCTCGTTAGCCACTAGCGCTCGCCAGGGACATCGAAATGGGCTACAGTTATCAGAGAATGTTGTTCTTTATTTCCTAGTTATCTCATTGTCACAGACAGTCCAGTGCTGGTCTTTATTTTCGTCTGTGACAACGGGTTATATTTTATATCAACAGTAGTGATAATAGTGCCAGCGTGTGAATGAGAAAGATTTTCAGAGCGAAGGGGTAGTAGGTGTCTTTGTGCGGGTGCATTCCTGCCTCTCGCTCGCCATTGGACGGCGTGTCTTGCTGTGTCACGTGACACCTGCTGTCTTGTGACGTCTCGGCCCGTGATTGGCCGACCATCACGCCTTTGCGGGCTCCTGTGTAACTTGCCTCCCCCAGGAGCTGTCCTCGTCAGGACAGGCTTGGCGCGTGTGCTTCTAACATCCCTTTGCATACTCTCTCCCGATCACCACCTTTATCACTGTTTCTCTCACTCGATTCTCTCTTTCCATACTCTAACCTTTATTAACTGCACAACACTCCCCTTGGGTTCTGCATACGGTTTTCATAGCCGGCCCATTGTATTGCATGCGCCGTCCTCAGAGATATTTACATGTACTTAGAATAGGTTTGAGGGTTCTTAGTTAGTATAGGTTAAGAACTTTGTGTGTCTCCATTATTGATTTAGTGTTTCTGCTCTTTTATTTAATGCTAGACTGGGATAAGGTACTGTAGTCGTTGTCTCCGATGTGTGTACGGTTTGCTTATACCTATACGACTTCGACCGGTCCTGTGGTAGCCTTGGTTGTCTTTTCGGTTGCGTCCTTTGCGAGTGCACAATTGTGTTGACTGAGGGTTTTGGCCTGTACCAGTTCCACACTTTGCTGCCTCTTTGCTTGTGTTTAGAGGGTCGCCAGGATAGAACCAGATACTTGTGATCTGGATCTATCAAGAGAGCACCCTAGTCAATTAACGTAACTTAAAGGATGCAGTCTTAAGGACATCGCTAGGCTACGAGCCTGTCTTGCTCAACCCCAGTTCCTTACCTAGAGTATCCCAGCTAGACATTATTAATCGAGTAGACACTTGTTAGTATTTAATATAAGCTACTTGATATGTACGCATTATTATTCACAGCATTTATTAGTCTAGGTTGTTGATGAGCCGCACAACCATAGCAGACTGTTTCGTTGATGAGGAAGTACTTCTTTTAGTGTCGAGCATTGCTACCGTTGCGCATTTATAGTATTCTCGTGTCAGTTAACATTATATGTCCTATCTTTTTGTGTATTCGATTTACACGTGTGGTGTCCTGCCTCCTGCCTTTATATAGTTCAAGATCAGTACGAGCATCTTATGAGCATCAGACTTTCTTCAGAAGTTTCCAGGTCTATGCTGTAGGACTATACTTCACTTTCTTTCAGATAGGAGTGAAGAGTTTATTGTTGTTTAGAGTAACTGTATTGAAGCATCTTTTTATTGTATTAAATCTTGCAGTGATTTAATTGATCTTTCCATAGATTCCATTTTATGCATTTTAACGTAACTTGCATCGTGTTTGTTATCAGGCTATACCAGTGTCGGTTAGCCTGAAGTAGAGTACATTTATGCCCAGTTAAGGATACCCCGCTATCGCAGATTAACCCTGGAGGGTATAGGTGTTTTGTTCGCCGGCATATAAGTTCGAGGGTTTGGATCTAGCGTACCGTTGTTGCATAGTGCCCTATTACTAGTCCAATCATTGAGTGCCCTTGTTTTATTCGTAGTCCCAGTCGTAACAAATGGCGACCTTTCCTAGTATCTTATCTTAGTCGTCATAACAAATGGTCTTATCTTAGTCGTCATAACAAATGGCGACCTTGCCTAGTATCTTATCTTAGTCGTCATAACAAATGGCGACCTTAGTCTAGGATTTAGTGAACTAAGAAATAATTGCAGGATTTTTGGACATTTGTTTTTTGAGGAATATTTTGGACACGTTGGAATTTTTTTTTGGCAACGTAGTATAGCACTTGAGTTGTCTTCAAGCATTTTTTGAGTGAATAGTGCTACATGAGAGTTTAGGTACTTTTTTTTTATAAACGTTGAGGATTTCCGGTGGACACTATGTCGAACGACGGATCAGTGCACAGTGAGGACACAGTACGGGAAGCAGGCGAGGAGGTGGAGAAGGTGGAGTTGTTGAGCGGCGTTCGGGTGGTGAACAATGAGGAGGATGCTCGGATATTTTTGGAGGTGCCTGTGTCAGCGGATCGAGTGTCGGGACTAGACTGGGACGGACTGCAGTGTGTAGCCACGGTCTTAGGGTTTCCCGGTGCTAGTGGTTTGTCGAGAAGTGAGCTGGTTACCTGTGTGCTCGGTGGGGTGCGTGGGGCTTCGGATGGAGCGGGAGCTGGGGCACCTTCTGCCCAGCCCCCATTCCACTCGACTCCTATCATGGCGCCCCCTCGGGCTCCGGAACCGGGTACGTTCCCGCAGGCCGATGCCCGCTGGCGGTTGGGTATGCCTCTAGGTGATTCACGGGGTGGGTCCCCAATGGTAGCACCCCCTCCTCAGGGTTTGTCTTCCGAGATGTTGTTTCGGCTCGAAATCGCGAAACTCGAGCACCGAAAGCATGAGACTGAGCTCGAGCAACGAAAGTATGAGGCTGAGCTCAGGCAATCTGAGCTTAGGATTCAGGCTGAGGAGAGAAAGGCCATACGTGAGGCTGAGCTTCAGGTTGAGGCTACGAAGTACTGTGCAGACATAGAGCTTGAGAAGTCTCGGGTGGAGTCGACAGGGCAGCGTCTCGGTTCTGGAAATCGAGGTCTTGATCAGTCTTTATTGCACCTTCTTAAGTTAGTCCCTTCATTTGACGAGTCGGGTGTCACCGAGTTTTTCCTGCGTTTTGAGAAGAAGTGCCGAGAGCACCAATGGCCTGAGGTTAAGTGAGCAGCCCTTGTTTCCTCTAGGTTGGTTGGTATCGGACTCAAGGCAAATGATGCGTTGCCCTTGGAGTCTTGCATCGATTATGAGGTATTGAAGGAAGCTGTTCTGAGGGCGTCCGAGTTACAACCAGAGACATATAGGTTGAAGTTTCGGGGTGTTAGGAAGGGACGTGAGTGCACTTTTCTAGAACATGCCCGGGAACTGTCTGATGCTTTGAGAAATTGACTGAGGTCAGAGAAGGTGACGACGTTCGAAGAGCTTGAGCATTAATTCCTTTTAGAGCAATTTTTTAAATGCACAGGCGGCGACATGACTTTGAACCTCAAAGAGAAACAACCTAAAACTCTACAAAAGGCAGCTGAGTTGGCTGACCTGAGATTATAGCTGATTCGTGGGTGCGAGTCTGCACAATGGACCGATGCAGTTATCAAGGGGCGCAACACTCCACTCCCCGAGTCAGTGATGCAACATTTAATAACAAAAGTAAGAGCAGTGATACTAATTTTGATCACAAACCAAAAACCGTCCCATTTAAGAATGGTCAGGGCCTCCCCACCTCAGGGGAAGTCGAAGGGTGAAGTAGAGTGTTTTAAGTGTCATAAAAAGGATCAGTTTGCACGTTCCTGCCCTAGTAACCAACCTGCAGCAGTCGTGTCTTTGGCTAGCAATATTGGGGTGTCTCTGAGGTCTTCTGCGTTTACCCAGGGTGATATGTCAGATGCGGGTGCACAGCCAGTGAAGGAGTGTCCGGAAGGCTCGAAACCTGTCCGCGATGCTTTTTGCGACCATAGAGGGCGTGGCTGCGTTAGTTGGGCTGGTTGCAAGCATCGGTTGGAGTTGTTGCGTGATACAGGTGCATCCCAGACTCTGATGAAAAACTTTACAGGCCAACCTATAAACGTGGCACGTGTAGTTGTGGTGCAGGGTATTAATGCTACACGGTCATACCTGTTGGTTCGAGTGGAGCTGGAGGTTGATGGTGTGATACGAGAGATAGCTGTTGGAATCGTAGAGAAACTGCCAGTAGAGGGCGTCGACCTTCTTTTCGGCAACGACTTTGCGGTGCCTACTTCTGAGGTTCCACCCTTAGTCGTTGCCGAGAGGGCGGCCGACATGAGTAGGGAGGGGCAGGAGTTAGTCGAGAGGTGTCAATTACAGCAGATGGCGTGTGTTGTCACCCGATCTCATGCATCTAAGGTGTCACAGCCTATTCTTCAGTCTCTAGACCAGCGGAGTGTGACGCCTGCCAGCGTTGGCAGAATCGCCTCCCGGTAGCCACTAGCGCTCGCCAGGGCAGTGAAATGGGCTACAGTCTATCTACAGTGTTGTACTTTCTTTCTTGTGAATCATCATGTCACAGGCAGTATAGAAGTGGTCTTTATTTTCATTTGTGACAATGCATTATATTTTATATCATCAGTTATAAGTTTAATGTATAAGACTGAATGATACAGCTAGAGAGTGTGAGTGAGTAAGTGCAGGAGGCAGAGGGTAGTACGCATAGTGTTACGTGTTGTCTCGGTGACGTCATGCCACGGCCGCGCCCTCTGAGTGGCTGGCCGCCTTGCCGCCCTCTTACCGCGGCAGGAGGTAGTCCCCCCGCACTCCCTGCTGTCTTTGTGCCTTCCTTGCTCAGAGCTTGCCTGACCAGCATAACCTTCACATCTCCCTTGCCATCTGTCCCCGACTTCTACCTATAGAACACTTTCTCTCTCTCTCAACTTCTTACCTCTTATTCTTCTAATCTATTTAACATCATAACTCCCCTTTGGTTCTGCACGATTTCATATATCGGCCATCGTATTATATGCTGAAGCTCTCAGATATTTCATGTTTAGTTAGACATTTTGGAGGGGTTAACATTTTGTCTGTAGAGGTTCGACACACTCGCGGTGTCTCCCTACCTATTGCTTGGTTGTCTGCTGGGCTATTTAATGCTAGACTGGGGTGAGGCTATTGGTGTTGTGATTTCCGATGTGTACCAGGTTTTGTTGAACTTGTACAATCGCAACGGATACGTGGGAAGCCTAGGTTGTCTTTCTGACTGTGTACCTTGTGAGTTTAGCATTGTGTTGCGAGTGAGGGCTTTTGCCTCTGCCACCCAACACTGTGTTAACTCGTTTTGCTTTGACTTGACGAGGGTCGCCAGGAGAGAACCAGATACTAGTGATCTGGATCTCTCAAGAGAGCACCCCGTCATTTAACGTAATTGGGCCGCACAGTCTTTAGGACCTCGCTAGGCTACGAGCCGCTTGCTCAGCCATTGTTTCCTAGCCTACGACATCCCAGCTAGACTTTATTCGCCTAGCAGACACCTGATTAGGATTATAAGCTCTTATGTTATGTATGCAGCATTTTTATTCACGTTGATTGTAAGCCTTGGTTGTTGTTGAGTTGCACAACCCGAGCAGGCTTTTGCGTTGCCTGAGGAAGTACTTCTTTTGTTGTTGGAGATAATACTATTGCGCATTTATCGTTATTCCCGTGCCAGTTAACACTGTATGTGCCTACACTTGTCATATCTTGTTCCTGCTTTATATAACAGTTCAAAATCCGATTCGATCATCTTAAGCAGCATCAGACTTTCTTCAGAAGATTCCTGTTCGATGCTTTAGGACTTTCATTCACTTTCTTTAATATAGGAGTGACAGTTTATTACTGTTTAGAGTAACTTTAATTATACCCTCTTCTTGTTTGCATTAAATCATTCCAGTGATTTAATTAAGCTCTCTATCTTTTTCCTTGTATACATTATTAACATAATTGTATGTTGTTGTAATCAGGCTGTATCAGAGATCATCAGCCTGTAGTAGTAGTGCATTTATACCGAGTTAGAGGATACCCCGCTATCGCAGATTTAACTCTGGAGGGTATAGGTGTTTTTGTGCGCCGGCATTATAAGTTCGAGGGTTGGATATAGTGTTACAGTTGTGGCTGTGTGCCTTTCTAGTCCAATGATTAAGAGCCCTTGTTTTATACGAGTCCCGGTCGTAACAAATGGCAACCTTGCACAGGATTTTGTGAACTTAGAGAAATATTGCAGGAGTGTTGTGGTCATTTGTTTTTGTTTAAAGGAATATAGTGGACACAGAATTTTTTTGGCAAGTAGTATAACACTTAAGAGTCTTCAAGCATTTTTGAGTGAATAGTGCTACATGAGAGTTTAGGTACTTTTTTTTTATAAGCGTTGAGAATTTTCGGTGGATATTATGTCGGACGACGGATCAGTACATAGTGAGAGCACAGGCGAGGTGGTGGAGAAGTTGGAGTTGCCTAGCGGCGCTCGGGTGGTAAACAGTGAGGAGGATGCTCGGATATTTTTGGAGGAGACGGTGTCAGAGGAACGTGTGTCGGGGCTAGACCGGTACGGACTACAGTGTATAGCCGTGGTCTTAGGGTTTCCCGGTACTAGCGGTTTGTTGAGAGGTGAGCTGGTTACCTGTGTGCTCGGTGGGGTGCGTGGGGCTTCGGGTGGAGCGGGAGCTGGGGCACCTTCTGCCCAGCCCCCATTCCACTCGACTCCTACCATGGCGCCCCCTCGGGCTCCGGAACCGGGTACGTTCCCGCAGACCGATGCCCGCTGGCGGTTGGGCATGCCTCTAGGTGATTCACGGGGTGGGTCCCCAATAGTAGCACCCCCTCCTCAGGGTTTGTCTTCCGAGATGTTGTTTCAGCTCGAGCTCGCCAAACTTAACCAGCAGGCTGAGCAACGAAAGCATGAGCAACGAAATCATGAATCTGAACTGGAGATGGTTAAGATTCAGGCTGGGGAGAGAAAGGCCATACGTGAGGCTGAGCTCGAGCAACGGCAGCGAGAGGTTGAGTCTGAGGAGAGAAAAGCCATGTACTGTGCAGACAAAGATCTTGAGAAGTCTAGGGTGGAGTCGACAGGGCAGCGTCTCGGTTCTGGGAATCGAGGTCTTGAGCAGTCCTTATCGCATCCTTATCAAGTTGTTCCCTGTATTTGATGAGTCGGGTGTCACCGAATTTTCCATGCGTTTTGAGAAGAAGTGCCGGGAGCACCAATGGCCCGAGGTTAAGTGGGCAGCCCTTGTTTCCTCTAGGTTGGTTGGCAAAGGACTCAAGGCATATGATGCGTTGCCCTTGCAGTCTTGCGTCGATTATGAGCTATTGAAGGAGGCTGTTCTGCGGGCGTACGAGTTACAACCAGAGACGTACAGATTGAAGTTCCGGGGTGTAACGAAGGGTCGTGAGTGCACCTTTCTTGAGCATGCCCGGGATCTGTCCGATGCATTTAGAAACTGGCTGCGTTCTGAGAAGGCATCGACGTTTGAGGAGTTGAAACAGCAGATGCTTCTAGACCAATTTTTCAAGTGTACAGGCAGCGATCTGACGTTGAATCTTAAAGAAAAAACCCCGAAAACTCTTCAAGAGGCAGCTGAGATGGCTGACCTTCTGTTATCTTTGATTCGTGGGTGCGGTTCTGCACAGAGAAGTGATGCAGGCAATAAGGAGCGTAACCCTCCCCCTCCCCGAAACACTGATACACATAATTACACTAAGAACAAGAGCAACGACACAAAACTGACCATGAACCTAGTACCGTCCTGTTTAGAAAGGATGCGGGTCCTTCCTCACCTCAAGGGAAGCCCAAGGGAAAGCTAGAGTGCTTCCATTGTCATAAGGAGGGGCATTTTGCAAGAGCCTGTCCAAGCAAGCTACCTAATGCAGTTGTGTCTTTGGCTCGCAACATTGGGGTGTCCCCGAAGTCGTCTGAGTTTGCCCGGGGTATAACGTCAGAGGCTGGGACACAGCCAGTGGAGAAGAATCCGGAAGGCTCGAACCCTGTCCGCGATGTCTTTTGTGACCATCGAGGGCGTGGCTGCGTGAAGTGGGCTGGTAAGAAGCATGGAGTTGAGCTGTTGCGAGACACGGGTGCCTCTCAGACTTTGATGAAGAACTTTACTGGTAGACGAATACACGCGGCATGGGTAGTTGTGGAGCAAGGTATCAATGCTATCAGGTCATACCCGTTGGTCAGGATGGAACTGGAGGTAGATGGTGTGACACGAGAGTTGGATGTTGGAATTGTGGAGAACTTGCCTGTTGGGTGCGTCGACCTCCTTCTCGGCAACGACTTTGCGGTGCCTACTTCTGAGGTTTCACCCTTAGTCGTTGCCGAGAAGCCGGCCGACGTGAGTAGGGAATGACAGGAGTGGGTAGAGAAGTGTCAAGTACAACCTATGGCGTGCGTTGTTACAAGATCTCTTGCATCCAAAGTGTCACAGCCTATTCCTCAGTCTTCTGACCAACGGAGGAACGGTTGGAAGAAGACGGTTAATGTTGGTAAAAGTTTGGAGAGTTTATTACCAGCAGCTCTTCTTGGTGACTCAGTATTGGCACCATTGTTGGAGTCTGGAGAAGCCCCAGGATCTGTTACAGCTAGTGAGGAGGTAGGGCAGGAAGAGACTCCGAGGCAGCAATGTTACACACAGAGAGAAAAAAAGGGTTGCTCAGTTTGATATTGGGGGAGGACATGGGTTGCTTTGGAAGCATTTAGACAGGTTGGCTCCCTCGGATATTAGTAAACTGCAGTTGGAGAATCCAGAAGTTCAGAAGTGTGGTAACGGTGTTGTTGAGCTCGAACACGAGGACGGGGAAACATGTCATGTGAACCTGTTGGAGGAGTTTGTGAGGCAACCACCTGAGCAGCCTACTGTCCCTGCGTTGGTCTGCAGCGGCCAAGGTGGAGAAGGAGAGGGGGGAAGTAGGGCACAGGTGGAGGAGAGTTGGGATTGGCATGTCTCAGCAGAGCAGTGGGCGGGGGACACGAGTCTGGTGGCTGTGGAAGCGCTAGAGCACCTGCCTGAGCAGCAGTGTGCAGCGCTCCAGCACCAGCTCGTTTCATACCTCACTGGTCGTGCCGAGCACCCGAGCCTTACAACTCATGCGGTGCAAGATGTTCCGCGGGCAGGTCACTTGAATGTTTATGGACCGTTAGCCTGGTTGTTTCGGTGGTTCAAGGTGGGCGACGAGGCTTGGACATGGATGTCAGGTCAAGGTCGACCCATGGCTGCCAAGGGTGGTGGTCAGAAGGAGGACATTGAGCAGATTGGTGAGGTTGGCTGTGGAGTGGATGTGCCCGGTCGTCGCGTAGCCTCCCAATGCTGCTCTAGTCGAATGCAACAGCCTTACCATAGACCGACTGTATCTGGCCATGTCGCTAAAAGCGTTGATGCTGCGCAGGCAGATGTAGTCGTAAGGAATGCGGGGGTGCGCATGTACGGTATCGGCGGGGAAGCCTTAGCAATAATGAACTATGGGAGTGACTGCACAGGTGGTACTGATTGTCCCTCTCATGACCTGGCTGTTCTAGGGACGAAGGTGGAGAAGGAGGGAGATTACAGGTTAGAAGCTGTGGTCTCGGCTGGGTTGTGGGAGGGCACGAGGCATGTTGTTCGTCGAGATAAGTTGCAACCTCTTGTTCCTGAGCGTCAAGAGAAGTTGTTTACTAGGCTATGGCAGTACATCCGCATGTTTGCTTATTCTCCAGGCCTGATGTACGGGGTAGAATCCGACATGGAGGCTGGAGACAGTGCAAGGCAGTTGTTTACTAGGCTATGCGGTTCAAATTGGCTCCCTACCGTATAAATCCTGCTCGACAACCTGTGGTGCAAGCAGAGCTGGATTACATGTTGACGAAGGGTCTGAGGGATAAGGAATGTCGTGAGTAGTCGTTGCCAGTGAGTTTGCAACCTGAGTTGAGTGGCAAGATCCGTGTGTATGGTGATTGCAAGAGTGTGAAAGCATTATCCCTGACAAACACCTATCCATTGCCCAAGGGTCTGAGAGATAAGGGATTTCGTGAATGGTCGTTGCCAGTGAGTTTGCAACCTGAGTTGAGTGGTAAGATCCCTGTGTATGGTGATTGCAAGAGTCTGGAAGCATTATCCCTGACAGATGCCTATACCTTATCGAGAGTTGACAACACCATAGACCGCTTTGGGGCTGCATCTCCTATCACGAAGGTAGAACTAGTGAAAGGCTTTTGGCAGGTCCCGTTGCCGGAAAAAGCGAAGAGAAGTGCCAGTCTTGTGATGAACTGGGCAGGTTATCAGTGTCAGGTGTTGTTGTGCTGCCGGAACACAAGTTGGATGTGTGGCATGCTAAGGGCACTGATAAGGTTTTGGCTGATTGTTTGTCACAGGAGGATTTGTTTGCAGGAGAAACCTCGCCGTTCAGTCAGTGTGTGTTGAGAGTGGAGAAAAACTAGGCTTGCCCCTGTAGAGCAGCCGCCAAAAACAACATTAAAATTAAATCTAAAAATCACATAAAAACTCTTTCTTTTGATAGTTAATTGTAAGTTGCCTATGTTATAGCTAAAGTCCTAAGTTGAACCTGTCTTTCACTTAGGAAGCTGGGCTCTGTGAAGCTCGCTCAGGGAGCATAGTAGGCTAAATTATGCTATTATGTTTGGGAGGGGTTATAAGATTTTCTTTATGTTGATATGTTGTTTTATGTAAGACTTGAGCTGTGCATTTCATTTCTGGTGGAGTGGCTATGTGTGACGGGTCTTGTCGGCATTCTGCCTTGTCAGATATCGTGCTCGCCTAATGTTGAGCGTCCTATATCTTGGGTGGGGTGTGACGCCTGCCAGCGTTGGAAGAATCGCCTCCCGGTAGCCACTAGCGCTCGCCAGGGCAGTGAAATGGGCTACAGTCTATCTACAGTGTTGTACTTTGTTTCTTGTGAATCGTCATGTCACAGGCAGTATAGAAGTGGTCTTTATTTTCGTCTGTGACAATGCATTATATTTTATATCATCAGTTATATGTTTAATGTATAAGAGTGAATGATACAGCTAGAGAGTGTGAGTGAGTAAGTGCAGGAGGCAGATGGTAGTACGCGTAGTGTTACGTGTTGTCTCGGTGACGTCATGCCACGGCCGCGCCCTCTGAGTGGCTGGCCGCCTTGCCGCCCTCCTGCCACGGCAGGAGGTAGTCCCCCCGCACTCCCTGCTGCCTTTGTGCCTTCCTTGCCCAGAGCTTGCCTGACCAGCATAACCTTCACATCTCCCTTGCCATCTGTCCCCGACCTCTACCTATAGAACACTTTCTCTCTCTCTCAACTTCTTACCTCTTATTCTTTTAATCTATTTAGCATCATAACTCCCCTTTGGTTCTGCACGATTTCATATATCGGCCATCGTATTATATGCTGAAGCTCTCAGATATGTCATGTTTAGTTAGACATTTTGGAGGGGTTAACATTTTGTCTGTAGAGGTTCGACACACTCGCGGTGTCTCCCTACCTATTGCTTGGTTGTCTGCTGGCCTATTTAATGCTAGACTGGGGTGTGGCTATTGGTGTTGTGATTTCCGATGTGTACCAGGTTTTGTTGAACTTGTACAATCGCAACGGATACGTGGGAAGCCTAGGCTGTCTTTCTGACTGTGTACCTTGTGAGTTTAGCATTGTGTTGCGAGTGAGGGCTTTTGCCTCTGCCACCCAACACTGTGTTAACTCGTTTTATTTTGACTTGAAGAGGGTCGCCAGGAGAGAACCAGATACTAGTGATCTGGATCTCTCAAGAGAGCACCCCGTCATTTAACGTAATTTGGCCGCACAGTCTTAAGGACCTCCTCCTCCTCCTCCGCTTCACCCGCTGGCTTTAGCACCGCCAACAGCTCCGCATCGCCACTGAGAAAACTCAATCCTAATTTGTTTATTTCATATCCCTATTCCCTTTATTCATTGCATGAACAGTAGTTAAGTGCTTGTTTAACCTCCACATAGTTCTGTAGTTGCTGTGCATGCTATTTTATTGCTTTTCTGACTGATAAACATTGTTGTTTACATTTGTTATCCTAGCTTGTAGCAGACGACGCACGCGCACCTCTAATAGACCTAGCTTTGTATTTTCTTATTAACTCTCATAGTTATCGTATTCAGTATCCTACTTTAGCTATATATATCTGTAATTTTAGTTGTTGCTTGCATGATCTTGTAGTAACCTTTGACTGATAACTTTGTTTATCTAAATATAATCCTGCTTGACTAGCCTACAGTGACACCAGCACCATCTGTTGATACAGTATATTAACCTTTTGTGTGCAGTTACACTTTATTCTTATATAATCTCTATTTGGTGAATTGTATATTTAGTTACATATTCTATATATATATATATATATATATATATATATATATATATATATATTTGTTTTGCTTTTTTAGGTAGGTTATCATCCCTGGTAGCCTGCTTCTGCATATTTCATACTTTTTGTTTTTTGGTTATTTTTGTTTTCGGTTAGTCTAGGCTATCATCCCTGGTGGCCTATTTCTGCGTACTTCAATTTTTAAATTTTCAGTTAGGCTATCACCGCTGGTGGCCTATTTCTGCGTACCGGTATTTCATAATTTTTGTTTTCGGTTAGGATAGGCTATAACCCCTGGTGGCCTATTTCTGTTTAAATAAAAATACAAAAATTTCGGTTCGGCTATCACTGCGTATTCAAATTTAATTTTGTTTTGTTTTAATTTTCGGTTAGGCTATCACCGCTGATAACCTATTTGTGCGTATTTCAAATGTTTTGTTTTCGGTTAGGCCTATTTAAGTAAGTGAAGTGACCTGAAGGGAGTGAAGTGTTTTTAAAGTGAGATAAATGTTTTTAAAGTGAGTTTAGTGTTTTTAAAGTGAGTTAAGTGTTTTTAAGTGAGTGAAGTGATCTGAAGAAAGTGATCGTCACCATGCCTCGTGCCTGTACGAACTGCACCGGTAGGTTTGGTGCTTCCATGTTTGCTCCTGCCGATCCACAAGTCTGCCGACTCTGCCAGCAACGAGAGGATTTGACAGCAAAATTGGATGAAGCCTGCAACAAGATCAATGCCCTCACCAGGAAGCTGGAATCACTCCACGAGTTTGTAACACTCAACGTTGGAGTATCACTAACTCCAATTGTTTCAACTCCAGCATCCACCACTGCCCCAACGTCATCTGCCAACAATCCAACACCTGCAGTAGCCACTGCAGCAGATGCTTCTGACAAACCTGAGCCGACATCAAACCAGGATAGCCGCCCTGTTCACCTTAGTCTCTCCCCCACTCCTCGTGCAAGAAGTCTGCTAGCACGAACAGTACCAACCCCTCGCCCACGTTCTAACCACTCCTCTCCCCAACCTGTACGCAGAGTCCCGCCACCACAGGTTCCCGGATTTACACCAGTGAGGAACGGTGCACGGCCAACACAGAAAAGGTCTCATCTACCAGTCACAATGTCAAACAGATTTGAGATATTGGTAGAGATGGAAGACGAACCAGAAGAGACCAGGCTCGTTGGGGATTCCATCCTACGAGGGCAAGTCGAAGAGTTCTGTGACAGAGTCCCAAATCAACGAAAAAGATTTTGCATCCCAGGAGCTGGACTGGACGACATTGTGGAAGCCTTCGAAGATACCACAAAGGATGCAAATGAAAATACCCTTTTTGTCATCCATGCTGGTCCAAATGACGTCATGCGCACCAGATCCGAAGAGTTGATGGGGAAATATCGCAAGATGATCCAGCACTACAAAAACAAGTCAAGGAATATCATCATCTCGGGCATTCTCCCCAAGATCGACGCACCTGACAAATTCTACGACAAGGCCTTCAGCACAAATAGCCGACTAAAATATTTGTGTCTGAGGGAAGAAGTTGAATTCATCAACCTCTGGGACAACTTCTAAAACCAGCCTACTCTGTTCCGCAAGGATGGCACTCATCTAAACCCTGTGGGTTCAGCACGCATGGATCGTCTCCTACACGAAGCAGTCCGCAGCCATGGATCAAAAAACGCCATCCGAGAAGAAGCAGTAGTGACATATGTCGTGAATCCTAGCTGGTATATATACCGTAGTTTGAATTTCCCGGGTTCACGACAGCTGGTTCCTTTTTGTTTATACACATTACTTTATTTATCTTTGTGGATAAATATTACTGTGGTTGCACCAATTATATCTTAGTTTATTTTCCCTTATTATTTGATCACGGGAGACAATATAGAACCCTTAAATATATTTATATTGTTACGATAAAAGGGTATCTCAGTACACTTCACACAGAGACTTCGTCCCGTTTACAACAAACCCCAGTTGCTGCCACTTAACAACCGAACTTCACTGAACTACACCTACCGACATGTCCATCACCTAACCTACACTCTTATCATCACAGCTAAGTTCCTTTAATACTAAAAGTACTTCATAGATATTACAGGGACTACCACAGATAACCTACACATACATGTTTACAAGTAAGTCAAACGCCGACCGGTATCATATTTATAGCCTAGGCCATTTCATCTTCCCAGGTCTAATTATTTACTTTATATCCGATTCTCCTCTACCCCCTAGGAATAATATTCAGGTTAACATAAATCATCCAACGCCAAGCAAAAAACAGAGGTAACCGAGGACCACCAGCGATAAGGACCGAAGACAGCGAGGACCGAGGACAGCCATGAACATAAATGTAGATCCGACAAGAACCAAAAATATTATTAAAGAGCGTTCCGTGAGTTCTAAAATAACAAATTTAAAGGTTTTCTATGCAAACGCTCGTAGCATACGCAATAAATTTTCAGATTTAGAGGAGCTAATGTTTACAGAAAATTATGATGTGATTGGCATAACAGAATCTTGGCTCAATACAGAAGATAGAGACTTTTTAGCAGAGTATTCACTTCCCGGTTATGTAATGTTTGAGAAAAGCCGAATAAATCGAAATGGAGGTGGCGTTTTACTTTATATCAAAGAAAGTCTTAACCCTACCCTCATGTCAGAACCTCAAATTGTGAACATCGACACATATTTGGTGCTAATAAAGAATAATAAAGGTACAAAAATAATACTTGCGTTAATATACAGACCTCCAGCTCAATCAGTGCAAACTGACCGAGAAATTTACGAACAAATTGCAGATGTAAGTAACTCACAAGATACCGTAATTTTTGGTGACTTTAATTTACCTGTGACCAAGTGGGGCGATACTCTTACTTCACACTCTGGACATGACTTGTATACGAACTTGCAAGAGAGTTCGCTTTATCAATTTGTTCGAACGCCGACCCGTGGTAATAACGTTCTTGACATTGTACTTGCAACAAAAGAAGAATTAATAGACAATTTGAATGTTGGTGATGAATTCAGTAACAGCGACCATCGTACGATAACTTTCACTTTAAAGTTTACTAGTAACGAACCAAATAGTAGCATCGAAAATGTCCCTAATTTCTAGTAAGCAAACTTCCATAAACTTAGAGCTATGTTTAAAGAAACTGACTGGAGCTTTTTAATTAACAATAACGACATAAATACATCTTGGAAGTTATTCGAAACCACTTACCTAAAAGCAGTGCAGGACTGCATACCATCGAAAATACGGCGTCCAGGCCATAAAAATAAGCCCAATTGGTTGAATAAAGATATTTCAAACTGGCTGCTTGCTAAAAAATTTGCTAATGATAAATTAAAATCCTCACAAAATGACGAAGAACGGGTGAAATTTGTAGAGCTACAACGCAAAGCCAAAAAGTTAATTAAGCAAAGTAAAAAGACCTTAGTTACATATTGCGAATCAAATTAAAACAAACCCGAAAGAATTCTATAGTTATATCAGAAAGAAAAAAGTAGTTACTTCAACTGTTGGACCGTTAGTCGATGAAAATGGAGAATACACCAAAGACGAAGTACAAATGAATAATGCCCTCAATACCTTCACCTTCTTTGCATTAGTTTTTACAACAGAAGACCTCAGTGATATCCCTACACCATCGCCGATTCAGATTGATAATTCAGATGTTCTAAGCAATATCACCGTTACAGAGAGAGAAGTATTGAATTATTTAGATAAACTCAAGGTAAATAAAACGCCTGGACCTGATACAATCTCGCCTAGAGTTGTAAAGGAAGCTAAGGATGAGCTCTCCAAACCACTGACATTACTATTAAATAAATCCTTGCAGTCTGGAACCATGCCTGATCAGTGGAAGCTAGCCAACGTAACACCGATATTCAAAGGCAAATCCCTACCCAGTAACTATCGTCCAATTAGCTTAACCTCAGTTGTATGTAAAATACTAGAAACGGTCATAAGAGACAGACTCGTAAATCACTTAGAGGAAAATAACATACTTAAAGATACTCAACACGGCTTTCGTAAACAACGTTCCTGTTTAACAAACTTCTTAGACTTCTTCCACGATATCCTCAACCTCTACGATGAGAGTAAAGCTGTAGATATTATATACCTTGATTTTCAAAGGCCTTTGACAAAGTTCCCCACAAACGTTTACTGCTAAAACTTAAAGCGCATGGAATACAAGACGGTGTGTTGAAATGGATAGAAAATTGGCTCAGCGACAGAAACCAAAGAGTAGTCATAAACGGTAAGGCATCTAAATGGACCAATGTAAGTAGCGGGGTACCCCAGGGATCGGTACTAGGACCAATTCTCTTTCTAATTTACATCAACGTCATAGATGAGGGTCTCACCTGTACAATCTCAAAATTTGCTGACGATACAAAAATTGCAAATAGCGTACTCTCGAAAGAACAAGTTGACGATATGCAACACAATCTAGATAAATTGTCATGTTGGGCCCAAATTTGGCAAATGAGTTTCAATGCGGATAAATGTAAAGTACTACAAAGTACTACATATCGGATACCTAAATGAGAAAGCAAACTATTCGATGAATGGCTCTCAGCTTAAGAATGTAAACAGAAAACCGATCTGGGAGTAACAATATCGAGTAACCTAAAACCGAGTCAACAATGTTCAGAAGTTGTTAAGAAGGCAAACAATATAATTGGCTTTATAGGCAGGTCATTTGAGCATAAATCCAAAGAAGTTATCCTAACCCTTTACAATTCCTTAGTCCGCCCTCTTCTGGAATACTGCGTTCAATCCTGGTGCCCTTATTACCAAAAAGATATAAACAAGCTAGAACGAGTTCAACGTAGAGTTACCACAATGATACCTAGCCTAAAGAACAAACCAAACGAAGAGCGTCTTAGAGAATTAAATCTATTTCCTTTAACCCAGCGCAGATTAAGAGGTGACTTAATTCAAGTGTTCAAAATCATCAAAGGCATCGACAATATGGACTGTAGTAAGTACTTCACTATCGACCAATCTAATTACATGGGGGGAAACGGTTGCAAAATTATTGGTAAATCTGTTAACTCACACGAATCTAAGAATTTCTTCTTCAATCGAGTTGTCAACTTGTGGAATGGGCTTCCCCGAAACGTTATAAACTGCATCACCGTTGATTCATTTAAACTCCGGCCCATCTGTCCCCTACTAACTTCCTAATCCTGCCACGGACATTAGTTCCAGGGAAGTAATTCCCTTTCCAATGTTCCATTACCCACTCTAAACCACTGTTTGGGCACTTGATCCTCAGTGTTTTGGAGGACAAGCAACCTAGAAGGGTCACTAGATCTGTTGTTGCTTGATTTCCTTTGTACTCCTTTGTAGCTCGCTAGGCTACGAGCCGCTTGCTCAGCCATTGTTTCCTAGCCTACGACATCCCAGCTAGACTTTATTCGCCTAGCAGACACCCGATTAGGATTATAAGCTCTTATGTTATGTATGCAGCATTTTTATTCACGTTGATTGTAAGCCTTTGTTGTTGTTGAGTTGCACAACCCGAGCAGGCTTTTGCATTGCCTGACGAAGTACTTCTTTTGTTGTTGGAGATAATACTATTGCGCATTTATCGTTATTCCCGTGCCAGTTAACACTGTATGTCCCTACACTTGTTATATCTTGTTCCTGCTTTATATAACAGTTCAAAATCCGATTCGATCATCTTAAGCAGCATCAGACTTTCTTCAGAAGATTCCTGTTCGATGCTTTAGGACTTTCATTCACTTTCTTTAATATAGGAGTGACAGTTTATTATTGTTTAGAGTAACTTTAATTATACCTTCTTCTTGTTTGCATTAAATCATTCCAGTGATTTAATTAACTCTCTCTCTTTTTCCTTGTATACATTATTAACGTAATTGTATGTTGTTGTGATCAGGCTGTATCAGAGATCATCAGCCTGTAGTAGTAGTGCATTTATACCGAGTTAGAGGAGACCCCGCTATCGCAGATTTAACTCTGGAGGGTATAGGTGTTTTTGTGCGCCGGCATTATAAGTTCGAGGGTTGGATCTAGTGTTACCGTTGTGGCTGTGTGCCTTTCTAGTCCAATGATTAAGAGCCCTTGTTTTATACGAGTCCCGGTCGTAACAGGAGGAACGGTCAGAAGGAGAAAGCTAAAGTTGGGAGAAGTTTTGTGAGTTTTGATCCAGGGGCTCTTCTTGGCGACTCAGTATTAGCACCAATGTTTAGGTCCGGAGTGGCCCCAGAACCTGTCATACTTGGTGAGGAGGTAGGGTGTGAGAAAACTCCGAGACAGCAACGTTACACACTTAACCCGTATAGCCCCAGCGACGCGCCTGACGCGTCGGCGATGTATGTAACGCACAGCCCCAGAGACGCGCCTGGCGCGTCACCCTAATTGCGCCGACCGTAACCTCAAGTGTAGCCACTCAAGAGGGCTCAGATTTGTATGGGAACTGTGTACGTATCCCACGCAACCGTGACGATGGTTGAAAACTCTCAAAGTCCACGTGCGTGCGCGCGATCGCGCAATAACCTGTTTTTTTGGGATAATTGCCTTCAATTTTTTACTCTTGTAAAATCCGTTTTCGGGGGCTCTGTAGGACCATTTTTTAAGCTTTTTGAGCGGTTTTTCGTGGTTTTTCCTTCATTCCTAACCCATTCGCTATTGTTTCTGGAATAAACCATTTTTTGAAAACCGGCCGGGTTCTGGTGCGCAAACATTACAAAACTAGCCGGGGCTCCACGGGTTAAGCAAGATAGTATTGAACAGTCCATTATCGGGGGAGGCCATAAGTTGCTCCGGGAGCACTTAAGATAGATTGGCTCCTTCGGATATCTGTCGGCTGCAGATAGATGATCCTAAGCTTCAGAAGTGTAGTAACGGTGTGATTGAACTCGACGAGGACGGGGAAGCATGTCATGTGAACCTGTCGAAGGAGTTTGTGAGGCAACCACCTGAGCAGCCTACTGTACCAGTTCCACACTTTGCTGCCTCTTTGCTTGTCTTTAGAGGGTCGTCAGGATAGAACCAGATACTTGTGATCTGGATCTATCAAGAGAGCACCCTAGTCAATTAACGTAACTTAAAGGATGCAGTCTTAAGGACATCGCTAGGCTACGAGCCTGTCTTGCTCAACCCCAGTTCTTTACCTAGAGTATCCCAGCTAGACATTATTAATCGAGTAGACACTTGTTAGTATTTAATATAAGCTCTTTGATATGTACGCATTATTATTCACAGCATTTATTAGTCTAGGTTGTTGTTGAGCCGCACAACCATACCAGACCGTTTCGTTGATGAGGAAGTACTTCATTTAGTGTCGAGCATTGCTACCGTTGCGCATTTATAGTATTCTCGTGTCAGTTAACATTATATGTCCTATCTTTTTGTGTATTCGATTTACGCATGTGGTGTACTGCCTCCTGCCTTTATATAGTTCAAGATCAGTACGAGCATCTTATGAGCATCAGACTTTCTTCAGAAGTTTCCAGGTCTATACTTCACTTTCTTTCAGATAGGAGTGAAGAGTTTATTTGTTGTTTAGAGTAACTGTATTGAAGCATCTTTTTATTGTATATTGCAGTGATTTAATTGATCTTTCCATAGATTCCTTCTTATGTATTTTAACGTAACTTGCATCTTGTTTGTTATCAGGCTATACCAGTGTCGGTTAGCCTGAAGTAGAGTACATTTATGCCCAGTTAAGGATACCCCGCTATCGCAGATTAACCCTGGAGGGTATAGGTGTTTTGTTCGCTGGCATATAAGTTTGAGGTTTGGATCTAGCGTACCGTTGTTGCATAGTGTCCTATTACTAGTCCAATCCTTGAGTGCCCTTGTTTTATTCGTAGTCCCGGTCGTAACAATATTAACGAGCATCTTAGAGCATCAGACGTTTCCAGAAGATTCCATATCTGATTGCTGTAGGACTTGACTACCAGTGTTTTCATAGAGCATTGAAGAGTTTAGTGTTGAGTACAGACTCACACTAAAGTTAACGTAAGCATATATTTCTTTATTAAATCTTGTTATAGTTTATGCAAGCATTTTTATTACTTAAGAGCATTTTATTAATGTAAAGTACTCCTGTTGTGAGTAGGCTTTTCCGTCACCGGAAAGCCTTTGTAGAAGTGCACTAAAACCCAGTTAATTGATACCCCGTTATCCAGGAGATTAACTCTGGAGGGTTTCAGTGTTTTGTTCACCGGCGTAATAGTTCGAGGGTTTGGAATTAGCGTACCGTTGTTGCAGAGATATTCATCTAGTACAATATTGAGTGCCCTTGTTTATTTCGTAGTGCCGGTCGTAACAAATGGCGACCTTAGCCCAGAATATAGTGAACTGAATATTGCATTTTTTTTTTTTTTAAGAAATCTTATTGCCATTTGGGGTTGAATTTATTTCTCGCATTATTGGCAGTGGACATTGTTTTGAGGATATATAGAACTTGTTGGAGTTTATTGGTGATCTAGTATTGCACTCAAGAACATCTTCAAATATTTTTTTGTGAGAGTTTGGCAACTTTTGTCTTGACTTGAGATTTTTTGTTGTTGACTCCATCATGTCACTGGACAGGTCTGAATATAGTGAGGGCACAGTGCGAGAGACAGGCGAGGAGGTGGAGAAGGTGGAGTTGTCTAACGGCGTTCGGGTGGTGAACAATGAGAAGGATGCTCGGATTTTTTTGGAGGAGCCTGTGTCGGCGGATCGGGTGTCGGGGCTAGACCGGTATTGACTGCAATGTGTAGCCACGGTCTTAGGGTTGTCCGATACTAGCGGTTTGTCGAGAGGTGAGCTGGTTACCTGGGTGCTCGGTGGGGTGCATGGGGCTTCGGGTGGAGCGGGAGCTAAGGGCACCTTCTGCCCAGCCCCCATTCCACTCGACTCCTATCATGGCGCCCCCTCAGGCTCCGGAGCCGGGTACGTTCCCGCAGGCCGATGGCCGCTGGCTGTTGGGTTTGCCTCTAGGTGACTCACTGGGTGGGTCCCCGGTAGTAGCACCCCCTCCTCAGGGTTTGTCTTCCGAGATGTTGTTTCAGCTCGAGCTCGCCAAACTTAAGCAACAGGAGCGACAGGCTGAACTTGAGCTCGAGCAGCGGAAGCATGAGGCTGAGCTCAGGCAGCAGCAGCAGCAGCGAGAGGTAGAGCTTAGGTTTGAGTCTGAAAGGTATTGTGCTGATGTTGATCTAGAGAAAACTCGTGTAGAGGTGACAAGGAACCGGGTCGTCCAGGGGGGTCGAGCCCATGACCAGTCCCTGTCGCATCTACTAAAGTTGGTTCCAGTGTTTGATGAGTTAGGAGTTACCATATTTTTTCTCCGGTTCGAGAAAAAGTGCCAGGAGCACCAATGGTCCGAGGAGAAGTGGGCAGCCCTTGTTTCGTCACGTTTGACGGGGAAAGCACTTAAGGCGTATGATGCTTTGCCCCTAGATTCCTGTGTGAATTACGAGGCGTTGAAAGAGGCTGTCCTGAGGGCATATGAGTTGCAGCGAGAGACCTATAGGCTGAAATTTAGGGCTGTTCCCCAAAGAAAGGAGAGTACTTTCCAGGAACACGCTAGAGAGCGGTCAGATGCATTTGAGAATTGGTTAAGATCAAAGAAGGCAACTACTTTTGAGGCAGTGAAGCAATTAGTATTGTTAGAGCAATTTTTTAAATGTACTGGCAGTGACTTGACTCTTAACCTGAAAGAAAAGCAACCCAAAACTCTGCAGGAGGCGGCTAAGATGGCTGACCTCAGGTTGTCATTGATTCTTGGGTGCGGGTCTACACAGAGAGCTGAGGCAGGTAACAAGGGGCGTACCACTCCATCCCCCCGAATTAATATCACAAATAATTATCAATTTAAGAGTACTGTTGCCAATTATGATCCCAAGTCGAAACCCTTCCCATTAAAGAGAGGCCAGGGCTCTTCCTCACCTCAGAGGAAGTCCATGAGTGAAGTGGAATGTTTCAAGTGTCATGAGAAGGGGCATATTGTGCGCTCATGTCCGAGCACACCGCCTACAGCAGTGGTGTCACTAGTGAGCTACATTGGCGTGTCTTTGAGGTCTTCCGTGTTTGCCCGGGGTATACAGTCGGTTGCGAAGTCATCGCCGGTGCAGAAGCAGCAGGAGGGCTCGTCACCCGTCCGAGATGTTTTTTGTGGTCATTGTCGGGAATAGGGTAATGATCCCGACAGGTTTTGGTCCAATAGGACATTTGAATTTGGCGGTATCGTATCGCTTGTACGATTTCGGCTGGTTCTTTGTGTATTGTAGTTTATTCTTAAGTTAGGTTAAATATTAACTGTAATGTATAAATATCTACATCAGCTCTAGATGTATTATGAAACCAAGTTATGGGTTATAATTATTATGAGCCGGCAGCCATATGTAATTTCGCGAAGCGATCGGACGCCGGCCCTTTAGTCTCTCAATGAACACCATACAGCCAACAACAACTCCCCCGGCTCTGACTCAACCCACAGTTCACCATGTGCTACAAATATTAATCTATAACAATATTAACAACAGTCCTACATCACCAGTCCTCTAAGCTAAGTTCATTGTATCGATATTGTATTATGTGAACATTCCTACATGTCATGCAATTGAACTAGCCGCGTGTGGGGGACTGGATTACACCCATCGAATACCTCGTTGGTAATTATATTATAACTATTTGTTGGGATATTTCATGTACCAGTGATATGTAATTTAACCTCTTTATCTAAATTCCCGACAAATAATGGTCCTTCGTGCCCTAAAGCTTCCATACCGTAGTACCGTTTTGTTTGCTTCCTTGACGCTTGTGGTCTTACAAATGGCTGCCGCCTCGCGCGTTGTTGGCCGACTGCCATTTCCCTAGTTTAGACCCAGCTTCTTCCCTCGTGTTTCTTACCATTTAGGCACCGTCCCTATCTTTTTTGGGGCTTGTTTCCAGGTTTTTTTGGGGGTGTGTTCCTTGACTTTTTTTGGTGTGTTAGCTGGGCTGGAGATTGGGGTAGGGGTAGTTTCGTCGGTCACCATTTTGCGCTCCTGGCTAGGCTAGGCTAAGCAGTCTAGGCCTGCAGGTGTCTGTGGTAGCTGTTCATTTCGCTTTGGTGGTGTGCCTGTGGTGTTCATTGTGTTTTGTCATTGTGGGACTCATTATTAATTTTGCTGGTGGGGAGGGTTCTCATGTGACCTTTTATATTTAAATTTCATTATAGCCTAGGCCTAGTTGCTTACAATGGCGGTCATGAGTGTCGGTCTTTGTTAATTCCTAAGCGATTGACAGTTAATAGTCAGACCTCATGATTGTAGCTTAACCAACTAGGCTTACCTATAAAGGGCTTATAATAATTAGTGCTTCACCTTACCCTTTCTTTTAATGGATTTAGTATTTAATTCTTTTGTCTAGTTAGATAATTTCCTTTCGATAGTTTATATTAAGGGGGATGTAAGTATTCTGTAATTTTTTTGAGTAAATTTCTTAAGTAATGGGGGTTTGCCGCTGTTGATTCCTAAGCGATTAACGGTTTGTAGTCTGACCTCATTGTAGTTTAAGTTGCTTAAAATTATACCTTAACGATGACAGATTTAAAGAATATTAAGATTCTTAAGGGAGGGATGAAGGGAAGTTTAAATAGATGTTTAAGAGATCTTGATGAATTTTTAATAAGTGCCACGGCTGATCAAATAAAGGGTAAATTCGCTACTGTTACTAAATCGCTAGCTACTTATGATAGTTATGCTCAGCAGGTATATGGTTTATTGACAGTTACTGACGATGTGGAAGAAGAATTGTCGGCAGATCTTGAGTACTTTGAGAATGTTAATACAGCCTTAGCCAGACTATCTTCCACCCAAGAATCAACCTCTGTTAAGGATACCGGTACACCAAAGTCGACTGGTTTTAACCTGCCGAAGCTTACTTTGCCTACCTTTTCCGGGGATTCGGCTACCTGGACTGGATTTTGGGATATTTTGAGTGTTCCGTCCATCATAATAAAACACTCACATCCATCCAAAGGTTCACATATCTCCGTGGTCAATTGAAAGGGGAGGCATTGAAGTTAGTCGATGGGTACAAGCTAGAAGCTACCAGCTACGAGTCTGCAGTGGAGTTGCTGAAGAGAACTTACGGGAGAGTGGAAGTCATCAAGACCGCGTTAATTACTAAGTTCTTCACGCTGGATCCTCCATCCTATGATGTGACGGCCCTAAAGGAGTACTATGCCTCCTTTGAGAGCCTCCTCCGATCTATGGAGACAATGGCCGTCACCAAGGAGGAGATATTTAGTGTGAATATCTTGAATAAGATACCCTCTCCCCTAAGGGAAATCTTAAAACGACAACTAAGCGACTCTCCACTAAACTTGGAAGCGTTGGTGCAGGTGTACCAGACTGAAGTCTTCAATATGGAGAGTACTGGACACTACCGACAAGTGGAGATGTCGCCATCTACTGCAGCTTTCCCGGTACAGACTTCTCCTAAACAGAAAAGGCCAATATCATTAGGTTGTAAGTTGTGCAGTATCCACGGTCATCTGTGGTATCAGTGTCCTAAGTATCCTAAGGCTACACAGAAGATTGGCAAGGCTAAATCGCTTAAGTTATGTACCAGCTGTCTGGCAAGAGACCACTTCAACAGTACCTGCACCAATTCCTACATCAAACCTTGTAAGTATTGCAAGGGGAAACTTTGGTTTTCCCTTTGCACCCAGTCTGATCGGCACGACGGCAAAGAAAAGGTGAGAACCCCCAAAGAGTCACATGAGAAAGGTAAGAGCGAGGGTGATAAAGTATCTGCCATGTCCATTGCTTCTAGAGAATGTCAATTGCTTCCTACTATGATGCTGCCAGTAGTGGGGAGTAATAATAATACTATAATGACGCGCACCTTACTTGACCAGTGCTCACAGAGGTCATTCGTTCTGCGGTCATCATTACCCCAGCTCAAGTGTACCAGCAAGGGTCAAGAGAATTTGCGTCTCCATGGTTTCACTGGTGAAATAGATACCAGTGACTATGATATAGTGGAGATTTCCTATGTTTATAGAAAAAAGGTATGTCCCATCAAGGCTGTTGTGGTCGACACACTACCCAGTTTCTATATAGCATCAGAGATTCAACCACATTTGAAATATCTCAGAAACAAGGGTTATAAACTGGCTGATGATCAACTCTCTGCTAATAATGGTATTATGCTACTGATCGGAGCTGATTATTACTATGACCTGGTTCACCCTGGATATCGGCGGGTAGATAAGCTTATAATGCTCCCCACGATCCAAGGGTATGCCATTTCTGGATCATATGCCACTTCCTCTAAAGACACACAGGTGGAGTTGGTTACGGTCCTCAAGGTAGCAGTAAGCCCCATAGATAAATATATTAGGCCAAATGTGCCTGATAATACATGTACTGATATAGATAAGCTATGGGACTTGGACAATATTGGAATTGACCCACATGAACTTGATCGTGAGTCCAAGCTTGCGTTAAGCTCGTATGAAGAGACTGTAACGTATGACTCTGGCAGAGGTCAGGATGTGGTAAGGCTCCCTTGGAATGATAACAAGAGTAAATTACCTACTAATTTCTATCTAGCACTTGGTAGGTTACGTGGCCTTCAGAAGCAGTTTGTCAAGGATCCAAGTTATTGCGAGACTTATGCGGCAGTTTTAGCCGAGCAGGTACAACGTGGATTTGTGGAGAGAGTAGATCTCAGTGAGTATGGGGATAACATCCATTACCTTGCTCACCATGGGATTAAAAAGGACAGTTCCACCACTCCTGTTCGTATTGTGTATGACTGCTCTGCTAAATTCAGTGATCGCTCCTATAGCCTGAATGATTGTCTGTACACGGGTCCGTCCCTGGTCTCTGATCTAGCGCAAATTATGTTGCGCTTCAGATGTCATAAGTTTGCATGGGTCGCCGATATTGAGAAGGCCTTCCTGATGCTTCAACTCCATCGTGAAGACAGGGACTCGACAAGATTTTTATGGCCACGGGACCCAATGGATCTAGATTCGGAGTATCTGGTCTACAGGTTCAGAGTCGTCTTATTCGGGGCGACCTGTTCCCAGTTCCTTCTCAACGCTACTATCTTGCGTCATCTTGAGGAGGCTGGACTAGATCCTGACTTCAAGAATGAGATCAAGCAGGGGATCTATGTGGACAATCTTCAAGGCACCGGAGACAATGAAGATTTATTGCTCAAGAGATGCTGGGAGATCCGTGATATATTTGCCAAGGCTCATTTATACTTAAGAGAATGGGCCACTAATAGTGATCTTTTGAAAGGTCAATTTGCTTCTGACGGTGTAGCTACTGAGAATAGTGAGGTGAAGTTTTTAGGCCACAAATGGGACACTACCACAGATTGTATATCCTTCTGTCACACCCCATGCGGCAGTGAGCTTATGACCAAGCGAAACTGCTTAAGTTTGTCAGCGAGGTTGTTTGATCCCCTAGGTTTTTTGCTGCCTGTAACAATCCGTGCTCGTATGTTTTTACAGCAACTGTGGCGGCTAAAACTAGATTGGGATACGCCCCTCCCGATTGAGTTACAAGATACTTGGCGGTTGATTCGGTCGGACCTTTCCACATGTTGCAAGGTCCAACTTAATCGTCAGGTTATTAGTGGTCAACAGGTGGATCTACATGCCTTTTCTGATGCTAGTAATAGTGCGTACAGTACTGCCATATACATATGCAATGGTAGTGAAGCGACGCTGGCTATAGCGAAGGCCAAAGTAGCCCCTATAAAGAAGATTACAGTTCCTAAATTAGAACTTACTGCATTGTTTCTGTCTTCTCGTCTAATAAAGTTTACACTGGATGCTTATGCAGACATACTACAGATTAATAACGTCTATGTCTGGAGCGACAGTCAAATAGCGCTTTCATGGGTACACAGCCAGAAAGTGTTACCTGTTTATGTTTCTAATCGCACTAATGAGATTCATGACTTAGTTCCTACAGCTACATTTCGCTATGTGAGCACCAGGGATAACCCCAGTGACATAATTTCCCGGGGGATCTCTGCACAGCAGTTTATGTCTTCCTCTATTTGGTGGCATGGACCTCCATGGCTTACATCTCCAACTGAATGGCCTCAGGATTTCAGGGAATGCATATCTGATCCTTCAAGTCGGCCCCAAGATGATGTGTTAAGTAGTTCGAATGTGAGTACTACACATCAGGATAACAAGTTGGTAGAGTGGGAACGTTACGGCAGCTATGATGAAGTAATACGGGTATTTGCATGGATATACCGTTTCATTAACAACATGAGAAGTCGGGCTCACGGGTCTTTCCTTAGTGAAGATTCGAAGCATATCAGACTCCATGAATTGAGATCAGCAGAAGCAAAACTAATATGTTTAGTACAAAAGGAATCTTATCCTACTGAAAATCAAATCCTGAGCAAGGAGTCAAAGGCCAAACCCTCAAACTTAATGAGGCAGCTAGGATTATATATGGAAGGAGGCATAATTAAGTGTAGAGGCAGGATACAAAAAGCGGACATTATTGATTCTGCTAAATATCCTGTCCTCCTTAGCTCCTCTCATTTGATTACCAAAATGTTGATTCGCCAATGCCATCGGACCTGCCTACATTTTGGCGTAAATTATGTTCTGGCGTATATGCGACAACGTTGGTGGATCCCTAAGATGCGACAAGCAATTAAAGGGATCCACAATAGCTGTACTATCTGTAAAAGATTACAGGGTAAGCCTTACTCCCCAGTTGATCTACCTCCGTTGCCTGAGTTCAGCGTACAAAGGACTGAACCATTTCAGGTAACCGGGGTAGACTACACCGGAGCGATTCATGTTAGAGAATCGCCCGGTAATATCATAAAGGTATATGCCGTCCTATTCACATGTGCGGTAACCAGAGCGATTCATATTGAATTGATTGACGACCTATCAAGTGAGGGTTTTTTGCATACTCTACGACGCTTTGCAGGCCGCAATGGTTTCCCTCAAATTATTATGAGCGATAATGCGACTTGTTTTGTCGGGGCCTCTAAATATCTCCAGTGTTTAATGGATGACCCGCAGGTTGTGGCTACCCTCACTGGAAAGGGTTGTCAGTGGAGATTTATACCAGCACGTGCACCATGGTTCGGGGCGATTTGGGAGAGAACTATCGGTATCATCAAATCTGCCATGAAGAAGGTATTAGGAAGGGCACTGGTGACCAGACAGGAGTTGCGAACCATCTTAATAGAAATTGAGATGTCAGTCAACGACAGGCCCTTGACCTATAAATCGGCAGATGTTGATGACCTCTTACCCATTTCGCCTTCTATGCTAACACGTGGACGAACCCTTAATACCTTTCCTAGATCGTCCGTAAATGACGAAGATCTGCAAGACCCTACGTTCGGCAATGCTGACGCCACACGTCATCGCTTCCAGTATGTAAACAAGGTGTCCGACGATCTATGGAAACGGTGGACCCAAGAATATTTGCTGTCTCTTCGTGAGCGTCACTCTCATGAGATCAAGGGACGAATCAACGATGGCCTCGTATCGGGGATATCGTCCTGATTCATGATGAGCGTCCTAGGGTATTTTGGAAGCTTGGGAGGATTATCGATTTGTTCCAGGGCATTGATGGTCTTATAAGGGTTGCTAGAATACGAACTTCGACTGGGGTTACTACTCGCCCAGTCGTAAGGTAATATCCCTTGGAGCAGGATGTAGAACTGCCGGATGATCCTGGCGTCTCTACTGATACTCCTCCGCGGGAGAATGCTGGTGACAGTGCTCCTCAAGGTGGGGCAGCTGATGATGAGAAGGATGATCCTCCTCAGGCTTCAGGTGGCGCTCGTCCCAAAAGGAGGGCGGCTATGAGTTCCGTGGATCTTTGGGAGATCAAAGATCAAACAAGGTGATCTTTGATTTCGATGTCCTTTTTTTGTTCGCTGTATATAGCTCCTGTATATCATTTTTGGTGGCGGGCAATATGTCGGGAATAGGGTAATGATCCCGACAGGTTTTGGTCCAATAGGACATTTGAATTTGGCGGTATTGTATCGCTTGTACGATTTCGGCTGGTTCTTTGTGTATTGTAGTTTATTCTTAGGTTAGGTTAAATATTAACTGTAATGTATAAATATCTACATCAGCTCTAGATGTATTATGAAACCAACTTATGGGTTATAATTATTATGAGCCGGCAGCCATATGTAATTTCGCGAAGCGATCGGACGCCGGCCCTTTAGTCTCTCAATCAACACCATACAGCCAACATCTCCCCCGGCTCTGACTCAACCCACAGTTTACCATGTGCTACAAATATTAATCTATAACAATATTAACAACAGTCCTACATCACCAGTCCTCTAAGCTAAGTTCATTGTATCGATATTGTATTATGTGAACATTCCTACATGTCATGCAATTGAACTAGCCGCGTGTGGGGGACTGGATTACACCCATCGAATACCTCGTTGGTAATTATATTATAACTATTTGTTGGGATATTTCATGTACCAGTGATATGTAATTTAACCTCTTTATCTAAATTCCCGACAGTCATAGGGGGCACGGCACTGTGAGGTGGGCTGGTGTGGAGCATAGGCTTGAGTTGTTGCGTGATACGGGCACTTCCCAGACCCTTGTTAAGAATTTCACTGGCAAGCCTATTAACGCGGCTCGGGTTGTGGTGGTTCAAGGCATCAATGCTACGCGGTCTTACCCGCTGGTCAGAATGGAGCTTGAGGTGGACGGTGTGACACGGGAGTTGGATGTGGGTGTGGTGGAGAAATTGCCAGTTGAGGGGGTCGACCTCCTTCTCGGCAATGACTTTGTGGTACCAACTTCCGAGGTTCCACCCTTAGTCGTTGCCAAGAGGGCGGCCGACACGAGTAGGGAGGGGCAAGAGGGGCTCGAGAGATCTCAGTCCGCTCAGGTGTCACAGCCTAGGACCCAAGTTTCAGGCCAGCGGAGGAAGGGTCGGAAGGAGAAAGTCAAGGCTGGTCGGGTTGAGAGTTTGGACCCAGCGACACTCCTTGGTGACTCGGTACTTGACCCAAAGGTGAGCTCCGGAGTGGCCCCAGAACCTGTCCTTCCTAGTATTGAGAGTTGTGGGAACGGGGCTATTGAACTCGAAGACGGGGAAGCATGTCATGTGAACCTGTTGAAGGAGTTTGTGAGGCAACCACCTGAGCAGCCTACTGTCCCAATGCTGGTCTTCAGCGGCCAAGGTGGAGAAGGAGAGGGGGGCAGTGTGGCGCAGGTGGTGAAGAGTTGGGATTGTCATGTCTCGGCGGGGGACACAAGTCGGGTGGCTATGGAAGCGCTTGAGCACCTGCCTGAGCAGCAGTGTGCAGCGCTCCAGCACCCGCTCGGTTCATACCCCATTGTTTGTGCCGAGCACCCAGGCCTCACAACTCATGCGGTGCACGATGTTCCGCTGACAGGTCCCTTGAGTGTGAGTAGACCGTTGGCCTCGTTGTTTCAGTGGTTCAAGGTGGGCGACGAGGCTTTGGCATGGTTGTCAGGTCAGGGTCGACCCATGGCTGCTAAGGGTATTGCTCAGAACCAGGACATTGAACAGATTGGTGAGGTTGGCTGTGGAGTGGATGCGCTCGGTCGTCGCATAGCCTCCCAATGCTGCTCTTAGTAATATGCAACAGCCCTACCATAGACCGACTGTATCTGGCCATGTCGCTGAAGGCGTTGATGCTGCGCAGGCAGATGTAGTCGCAAGGAATGCGGGGGTGCGCATCTACGGTATTGGCGGGGAAGCCTTTGCAATTATGAGCTGTGGGAGTGACTGCACAGGTGGTACAGATTGTCCCTCTCATGACCTGGCTGTTCTAGGGATAAAGGTGGAGAAGGAGGGAAACTATAGTGTAGAAACTGTGGTCTCGGCTGGGTTGTGGGAGGGCAATGAGCATGTTGTTCGTCGAGATAAGTTGCAACCTCTTGTTCCTAAGCGTCAAGAGAAGTTGTTTACTAGGCTGTGGCAGTACGTCCCTATGTTTGTTGATTCTCCGGGCTTGATGTACAGGGTAGAATCCGACATGGAGGCTGGAGACAGTGCAAGGCTCAAGTTGGCTCTCTACCGTATAAATCCTGCTCGACAGCCTGTTGTAAAAGCAGAGCTGGACTACATGTTGACGAAGGGTCTGAGGGATATCGTGAGTGGTCGTTGCCAGCAACGTTGCAACCTGAGTCAAGTGACAAGACCTGTGTGTATGTTGTTACGACTGGGGTTTAAATATATCAAGGCTCTTATTCATTGGACTAGTAATGGCATAAATGCTACAATGGAAAGCGCTATCTCCAACCTCTGATGTATATTCCCAGTGAACAAAGAACACAAATACTCTACAGAGTTCTATATGCAATAATAGGCTATCAAACTCTCAATAAATGTGCGTCTACTCTAGGCTTAATGTTATGTGAAAACAGCCTATTACTACCTATAACCGAAGGTGCTTGGTTATGGTATGCAAAGTAAGGTGGTAAGAGAAGTTACAGCTTACGTTACTTTAATCAATAAATGTCAGGCACTCCTGCATGAAAGAAAGTGCACTAAAGTCCTTCAACACTAACAAGGAATCTTCTTTAAATGTTAGATGCTATAAAGATGCTCGTATCGGAAATGGAACCCAAAAAGGCAGGCAGCGGAACAATGCTCGTGCAGGCTATGCACACAAAAAGGCAGAATATATAATGCCGTCGGAGCCAAGAATATCCTAAACACTACAACAATAATAATCGCCACGACAATGCAGTATTCCTATCAACAAAAAGAGCCTAAGTCGTTTGTGTCTCAATACATCAAACTAGGCTGCGAAATGCTTGTGTAATCATAAACGGGTATACATAAAAAGAATAATTAGGTTAATATACTTAATGTCTACTGTGACTGATAAAGTCTAGCTAGAGTCAATGATACGAGATACTGGTGCGCATGGCATGCTGCATAGCCTAGTGCAAATCTCAAGTCTGTGCGTCAAATATTACGTTATAATGAAGGATAGCTCTCTTGAGAAACCTTAATACCGAAGTATTAAGCGTTCTCCTGGCGTACCTCAAAGACAAACAATCGAGACTAGAACAGTGCAGAATGGTATAGGCAAAAAGCTCTCATTCGTGCATGCTCTACTCTCAATGGCTCTCAGACTAGAATTTACTCAATCAACTCCAGTTCTCAGGTATGTCGTGCAGCTTTTAACTAAAGCCAGCACTCATAGGAAACAATACCTTATAATATCCGACCCCTAGTCTAGCATTATCTAATCCAGCAGAACACTAATAATTAAAGGAAGCGGTACTAAATAATATGAATGCCAACCAATGCTTCGTGATCCACTTATCTTAACAACTAACATACATGGGTTATATCAGACCTTAACGCACAATACAACTGGCCAGCATGAAGCTGATTTTGGAGAGTTAACCAGAGGGGATATAATGTTAATAAAAAGGTGGTGAAAGATATGGAAAATGAGAGAGATAGGCAGAGGAACAGATTCTCAGATGCGAACGGGGGACAGGTAGCAAGGGATGAGATAGATGCGTTTTAGAAACCAGATCTGAGGGAGAGAGTGGCGAGGAACTGTATATATACTCGCACTAGCTCGAGGCGCGTGGGAAAAAAGCGGTTACAAGTCCTCTAGCCACTAGCGAGGGAGCTAACAGCATGGTAAGGACCTCTCTCCACCAACCCCCACGAGGCAGCCAGCCGTGACGTCATCGAGCGGGACAAAAACACTGCGCGCTCCCTCTCACTCTGTTCTACTCTCTCTCTCTCTCTCCCAGATCCCATCATTACTAGTTAATGATAAAACACATACTTTACAATTAAATATATAAAGCCTTGACATGGGTGAAAACAAAGAGCCTTTCTGGACTGCCCATGACACGAGCTTTCTGTAGCCCCATCCACTGCCCTGGCGATCCTAGCGAGTCACTGTAGGACAAGCCATGCGGTTCTAACGGAGTGGTTAACGTCACAATGTTGATTGCAAGAGTGTGTGTGCAGTATCCCTGACAGACGCCTATACCTTATCCAGAGTTGACGATCCCATAGACTGCATCGGGGCTGCCTCATTTATCACGAAGGTAGAACTAGTGAAAGGTTATTGGTAGGTCCCGTTGCCGGAGAGAGCGAAGAGAAGTGCCAGTCTTGTGATGAACTGGGCAGTTTATCAGTGCCAGGTGTTGTTTTGCTGCCGGAAAACAAGTTGGATGTGTGGCATGTTAAGGGCACTGATAGTGTTTTGGCTGATTGTTTGTCACGGGAGGGTATGTCTTAACCCTTAATCAGCGGCGAGCAACATAAGTCGAGTTAAATAAAGCTGGACTATGTGGCGGCGCTCGACATAGGTCGTGTGGCAATTTCAGCACGTAATGTTGCTGAGAGAGAGAGAGACAAGTGGTGGCAGGAGAGTAGCGAGCGTATGACTGCTCCAGACCACCGCGGCGAACCTACTGTCACGAATCCCACCGGCTTCCTCCCTCTCTCACTCGCTATATATGGAATTGTATGGGGAAAGTGCCTAATTACATGCTTTTTGCACTCGCGTTGCACGGTTATCGCAAGAAAACTAGCCATCATAAAAGGATCGTTATGGTGTCATTCGAAAGCTCTGTTTATGCCCTTTCAGGGATAGATACTTGTTTTACGTTCTGGGTCTTATTTAGGCATGAAAATGATCACGTAAACAGCCCTATTTTGGCTAAAAACACCCCGCTGGGCGGTACATATAAATAAACCGCATAGGCCGCTCGTAAGGTGTTAAGGAGCACCCTCGCCGTTCAGTCAGTGTGTGTTTGATAGTAGAGAAAAATTAGGCTTGCCCCTGTAGTGCAAAGCCAAACAATATTAAAAATAATACAAAAACCTCACATAAAAACTCTTTCTTTTTGATAGTATATAAGTGCAGTATGTTACAGCAAGAATCTAAGACATGCTGAGTTTTTGTCTTAGTAGGATAGGCTTCTTGAAGGTTGCTCGTTGAGCGTAATATGTTAAGTGATACTATACTTTTGGGGAAGTGTTGTGTAGATTTTGTTATATAATGAAGTGTTTTATGTTGTGATTGTGCCTTGTTTTCACAACTTGGGGGAGTAGTTAGGTGAGGCGGGGTTTATGAGCATTCTGTCTGGTCAGATGTGGCGTTTACCAGAGGTTAAAACGTCCCACATCTTGGGCGGGGTGTTACGCTGGCCAGCTTGCCAGAATGTGCTCGTACTCGCTAGCGCTCGCCAGGGCAGTGGAATGGGCTATAATAATCGTAGAACGATGTTCTTTCTTTCCTAGTATTCATGTAGTCACAGCCAGATCAGTGGTGGTCTTTATTCTTGTCTGTGACACATGGAAGTATTTTATATTAGTGATAGAGTATAAGATATGAAGAGTGAAGTTAAAGGAGAAAGAGTGAGGTAGGCAGAGAGGTGGTAGTGTGTGCGTGTGTATGTGCGTTTGCCTCCCTCGCTCGCAAGGGCTTTCCCAGGCCCTTGATTGGCTGGCGCGCTTGGCGCGTCCTAAGGATGCCTGCATTTCATGACGTAGTGGTCTGTGATTGGGTGCCGCTGTCCTAGTCTTGGAGCTGGGGCCCCGCCGCGCTTCTCCTGCAGAGCTTGGTATAGCGTGCCTGGTACTAGACTTCCCTTGCAATCTGTCCCCCAATCTAACCCCCTGTACTACTGTTTCTCTCTCTGAATTCTTCTTTTCCATTACTTCTCACCTTTATTCAATTACTTATCCCTTCTGGTTCTGCATACGACTTCCATAGTCGGCCAGTCGTATTACCAGCACCAGTTCTCACATACATGTTTTGCACTAGCTTTAGGGATTATTAGTCATAGTCACACGAGTCATATTATCATTGGGTGCTTCTAATTATTTGAGTTGTTCTTTGTTACTATTTAATGCTAGACAGCGGAAGGTATCTTTAGTCGTTGTCTGAGTTACGTATATGGCGAGTCAGAGCCTATACGACTTCGAAGGAGCTAGGTGCCTGTAACCTTTGTGCATATTTTTCCTTTGCGAGTGTAGCAGTATACGAGCGAAGGGCTTTTGCCTACTCTTGCTCGTATGCTCGCTACCTCATTGTGTTGACCTTTGTGGAGTGCCAGGGCAAGACCAGATACTTGAGATCTGGACTTACCAAGAGAGCCTCCTAGTAAATTAACATAACCTAAGGGAAATCTGTTCAAGGGGAGACAGTAGGCTACGAGCATGCTTGCGCTCTGCCTAGCCTCCTGGTACTTTTTTTGCCGCTGCTAGACTTTATTAGTAATAAAGACAACATTGTGTTTATTAACTTTATCTGTGTATGGTTTAGGAATTCACGTATTATTTTAGCCTAGGTTGATGCTTGGTGCACAACCCAGTATGGCTGTTACTTTGGCTAAGGAAGTACTGTTTTGAGTGGCTATTATTAGTGCTGTCACAGATTTGTTGCACTCCCTTGTTATATTTTTTTTTTTTTTTTTTTTTTTTTAAGAGACAATGAATGGAGGAAGGAAAAACACAGATAAAACAAAAAGGTCCATGTGCCTAAAGGCATCCTCCATTCATAAAATGTTTGTAACAACTGGATTTAAACATTTGTTGATTGTAAGTTTGTGGAAAGCAATTCGAGGGAAGTGAATTCCAAAGAGTAGTAGCTCTGGGGATAAATGAATTCTGATAAGCAGAAGTTCTGCATTGTGGAGGAGAAAGGTGTAAATTCATGGGCGCTCTCAGCTGCCCTAGTTCTACGGGGAAAGATGTGGAGAGGCGGCACAATTGAAGCAAGTTCCTCGGAACAATTGCTGTGAAAATATATCTGTAGAATAATGCAAGGGATGCAACGTTTCTTAGTATGGCTAATGTAGGAAGGTCCTGTGTGATTGCAGGGTTATTGATTAATCTAATAGCTTTATTTTGAATTTTGTCCAACTGCCTCAATGCAACCACTCCACTTCCACCCCACAGAGGTGAACAGTAATCCATCTGAGAGCGCACATGACTTTTATATATTACGGCCAACTGCTCGTCAGTGAAGAATTCTCGAACTCTGTACAGGAGTCCCAGTTTTTTAGAGGCATTCTTAGCAATGCTTCTAACATAATGTGTCCAGCACAAGTTTAGTAGTTAATGTTACTCCGAGAATGTCAATACTAGGGAAGTGGGAATATTACATCATTAAAAATATATGGAGTCAGTGAGATTCTGTCGGTTAGAAAATTGAATGTACTTGGTTTTCTGTGCATTAAAGGAAACTAGATTCTCTTGTCCCCATTCATTAATTCTAGAAAGGTCCTGGTTCAGAGAAATTGCAGTGTTTATTTTTGAATTTATAAGATCGGGTTGGGTGAAAGAATTGGTAAATGTGAAGGAACTGTGGAGTGTTGAGTCATCTGCGTAGGAATGTATTGGATTATGAGTGGTAGATATGAGATCATTGATATGAATGAGGAACAGAGTTGGGGCCAATATAATTATGTATCCTACTTATTGGTGTATTTAAGGTACACGCTTTGGTGTCCTGCCCCTGCATTATTTATGTTCTATATTAACGAGCATCTTAGAGTATCAGACGTTTCCAGAAGATTCCATATCTGATTGCTGTAGGACTAGATTACCAGTGTTTTCATAGAACATTGAAGAGTTTAGTGTTGAGTACAGACTCACACTAAAGTTAATGTAAGCATATATTTCTTTATTAAATCTTGTTATAGTTTATTCAAGCATTGTTATTACTTAAGAGCATTTTATTAACGTAAAGTACTCCTGTTGTGAGTAGGCTTTGCCGTCACCGGAAAGCCTTTGTAGAAGTGCACTAAAACCCAGTTAATTGATACCCCATTATCCAGGAGATTAACTCTGGAGGGTTTCAGTGTTTTGTTCACCGGCGTATTAGTTCGAGGGTTTGGAATTAGCGTACCATTGTTGCAGATATAGCCTATCATCTTGTCCAATATTGAGCGCCCTTGTTTATTTCGTAGTGCCGGTCGTAACACCAGATACTTAAATGAGCTGACAATCTCCATCGCCTGACCGTTCAACTTCACCTCACACTCTGTGGCTTCACCCATTTCAAAGACCATAACCTTGCTCTTCCCCGCATTTACCTTCAGATTCCGTTTTTCGCACATTGTTCCAAACATATTTACCAGACCCTGCAACTCCCATTCAGTATCGCTCATCAGAACTGTATCATCAGCAAACAGCAGTACAGGTAGCGTCCACTCATGTCCCTCCATTCATACAGTGCTATTTATTCAGGGTACAATGAAGGTATTTTATTGGCGTTTCGGTGGGCTTTGTGCTAATGCAGTGATGCTAGGTACAGCACAAATTCCATCCCAATAATATCTTCCCATTGATACTTCGGGATTAGGACCCGGGACTTTTGGATTACCAGTTCAGTGGCAAGACCACTCCACCACATGTCCCCTTTACTGATTCAATGGTTCATACTTTGTTGTTCTTCCTTAATATTATCATTGCCTCATCATAACGAACTTTCATCTTTTAGTCGTGAGACTGCTATTATTATATATTCATAACATTTAATATGCATACAAAATTACTTCCGATGCTCGCATACTCTTAACTTTTATTTGTATGAAGGCAAGGCAATATTTCATCAACGTATTAAAGTTAAAGTTAATGGGACTTTTCAGCCTTGGTTGACAAACCGTGTCTGGGTAAGTAAACCTTATACAAATCTGCACTGCTTACCTAAGGGTGAAGTAGGTTTGTGAATGAGTTGGCTGGACCCTAAGTTGAGTGGTCAATCCTATATGTCCCAAAATACACTGGCAAGGGTTGTCCTTCTCATAGGGGACAGTTATGCGTGTAATGACCTCCCTAAGAGGGTAATAACACGTCAAGCATTAGCTAGATGGATTAATAATCATTCTCCAGCTTTAGTTATTCGACTAACCAGAATGCAGTGCGGAAACATGTCATGGTTATTGGAAGCATTAAGACTATACATTTATTATAGTCATCGATTGAGTTATTGAAGAGAATATGATTTTCCGAGTGCCATAAGCTCTCAGTACCTAATACAGTGACATGATATATAAATGTTGCCAACACATTACTGTTGAAATGCATGAGAATGACAGTATCATGCAAATCATGAACTGTTCAATAACGTTTACATATTTTGTGAGGTCCAGAGTAAGCTAGTATTTCTTGTGTTGGGGGCGAAGAAATAAATGGAACAGTATTATGGTATATAAAAGATGAACACGAGGGGTGAGAGGCAGTAAAATATAATTAAAGAGGAGGGTGAGGGAGACAGAGGAAAGTGGGTGGAAGTTATTCCAAAGGAACTGTTTGTGATTAAATTCATAAATTGTATGTCAATGCTGTACATAGTTCCCTATTCATTTTTCTCACAGTCATACACTCTCTAACATCTGGTTCATGAGGGTATGTCCTCAGAAAAATTCGATGTGGCAAAATAAATACACATTCAATCGCTTCAATCCATCTTATGCCCAGATGGAATTCTGGCCATAGTCATGCGAGAAATGTGTGACTCGCCTGGTCTTGGTGAAAATCTTCAATTAATGCTTAGAGACTAAAGAAGTACCCAGAAACTGGAAGCTGGTAAAGGGATCCCATTCTATGATAAAGGAGATGACGAATGACCTAAGAATAATTATTGGCCAATCACAATAGCTTGACATCTCATTGAGTACCTATACATCTATATCCAACATTTGCGGAAATATTGAGTGAATATAACAAAGGTAGATTCATAGATACCCTTTACTTAGATGTGTGTTATTTTATTGACAAAGCACCTCAGTGTAAGCTACTGTCAACAATGAACTAACTAGACATCAATTCAAAATTTTGATAGGTACTTGGCTGACAGATTAACAGCAACAAGTTGTAGTTAACAGCGTTTCTTATGAATACACTCCTCTCGCTTCCACAAAGATGTGTCCTTGGCCCACTGCTGTTTATCATGGCAATGACATTTATGACGGTGTAAAGTAAAGTGTTGTAAAAAAAACATAATATTTTATCGGTCCACATTACTTTTGTATTGATCAACATATATTTGTTGTGGATTTTGCTAGGGAAATCATTGTAGATTAACCTTTCTGCTTTCTAATCAAATATAATAGATTGTACAAAACGTAATTGTTGTTGCTGAAAATCGCTGTAAAGTGAATATTTTGGTTGTGCAAACGTAATTAGCCTTTAATTACTTTAGAAACATCAGAAATCATGTCAAAACTGTATTAAACATAACTAAATCAAACTTTCTCCACAAGCAGGCAAATAAACTTCTAAATAATCCAAATGATTTTTTGTTTTGTTTTGGTCTACTCTTAACTCATTCAAATCCAACTTCACTACTGCTTCATCCATTCTACCATTAAAATCTCCGACTGGCAATCTTGTAAGTGACCCACGAGGTAAAGCTAACCTTCTTGCGGATATTTTCTCCACCAACTCAACCTTAGATGAAATAAATAAAGATGTCCCTGTACTTAATTTTAATTCGCCTGAAATTCCCTCACTTAAGATCCACACCAGACATGTCAAAACTATTTTGCAGAATCTCTCAGTAGATAAGGCTCCTGGTTTCCTCCAATAGTACTTAAGAATTGCTCCTTGGTGATCGCTCCTGTATTGGCAACAAATTTCCGTCTGTGTACTCATACCTCATGCTTCCCAGTACCCTGGAAAGAAGCAAACATCCATCCAGTTCCTAAAAAAGGTGCCTCTTCAGATCCATCAAACTACAGACCAATAGCTATAACTTCCACTCTTGGTAAAGTCTTTGAAATTATATTAAATAATCACATAATTAAGCATCTTGAGAATAATCAATTAATCAGTGATAGGCAATATGGTTTTAGACGATGTCGATCAACTGCAGACATTCTTTGCTTTCTTACGCATCAAATCAACCAAACTACAGACCAACATGGTGAAACACATACAATAGCACTGGATATATCAAAGGCATTTGATAGAGTCTGGCATCAATCCTTATTGTCGAAGATGTCACACTACAGCCTTGCATCATTAGTTCCACTAATTTCTTCTTATCTTCATAACAGAAAATTACGTGTAATGGTAGATGGCCTTTATTCTCAATTTCACTCAATAAATGCTGGTGTTCCCCAGGGATCAGTTTTGGCCCCAACTCTGTTCCTCATTCATATCAATGATCCCATATCTACCACTCATAATCCAATACATTCCTACGCAGATGACTCAACACTCCACAGTTCCTTCACATTTACCAATTCTTTCACCCAACCCGATCTTATAAATTCAAAAATAAACACTGCAATTTCTCTGAACCAGGACCTTTCTAGAATTAATGAATGGGGACAAAAGAATCTAGTTTCCTTTAATGCACAGAAAACCAAGTACATTAAATTTTCTAACCGACAGAATCTCACTGACTCCCCTATATTTTGTAATGATGTAAATATTCCCACTTCCCCTAGTATTGACATTCTCGGTGTAACATTAACTACTAACTTGAGCTGGACACATTATGTTAGAAGCATTGCTAAGAATGCCTCTAAAATACTGGGACTCCTGTACAGAGTTCGAGAATTCTTCACTGACGAGCAGTTGGCCGTAATATATAAAAGTCATGTGCGTTCTCAGATGGATTACTGGTCACCTCTGTGGAGTGGAAGTGGAGTGGTTGCATTGAGGCAGTTGGACAAAATTCAAAATAAAGCTATTAGATTAATCAATAACCCTGCAATCACACAGGACCTTCCTACATTATCCATACGAAGAAACGTTGCATCTCTTGCATTATTCTACAGATATTTTCACAGCAATTGTTCCGAGGAACTTGCTTCAATTGTGCCACATCTTTCCCCGTAGAACTAGGGCAGCTGAGAGCGCCCATGAATTTACACTTTCTCCTCCACAATGCAGAACTTCTGCTTATCAAAATTAATTTATCCCTAGAACTACTACTCTTTGGAATTCACTTCCCTCGAGTTGCTTTCCACAAACTTACAATCTACAAAAGTTTAAATCCAGTTGTTACAAACATTTTATGAATGGAGGATGCCTTTAGGCACATGGACCTTTTTGTTTTATCTGTGTTTTTCCTTCCTCCATTCATTGTCTCAAAAAAAAAAAAAAAAATCGCTTAAACATAAAGATGTTTTATTCATATAAATACAAGTATTGATGATAAAACCATTGATGATGACACATTTAGAATGAGGGTTAAAAATGGTACACATTTAATTCATTCAAAATAAAAAGTATTGTTCAGCTTATAACGAAATTTGACGGTGTGAACTTGGAAACACTATATTGTATAATGTCTGATATGTCAACTTGGAAACACTATATTGTATAATGTCTGATATGTCAACTTGGAAACACTATATTGTATAATGTCTGATATGTCAACTTGGAAACACTATATTGTATAATGTCTGATATGTCAACTTGGAAACACTATATTGTATAATGTCTGATATGTCAACTTGGAAACACTATATTGTATAATGTCTGATATGTCAACTTGGAAACACTATATTGTATAATGTCTGATATGTCAACTTGGAAACACTATATTGTATAATGTCCTGATATGTCAACTTGGAAACACTATATTGTATAATGTCTGATATGTCAACTTGGAAACACTATATTGTATAATGTCTGATATGTCAACTTGGAAACACTATATTGTATAATGTCTGATATGTCAACTTGGAAACACTATATTGTATAATGTCTGATATGTCAACTTGGAAACACTATATTGTATAATGTCTGATATGTCAACTTGGAAACACTATATTGTATAATGTCTGATATGTCAACTTGGAAACACTATATTGTATAATGTCTGATATGTCAACTTGGAAACACTATATTGTATGATGTCTGATATGTCAACTTGGAAACACTATATTGTATAATGTCTGATATGTCAACTTGGAAACACTATATTGTATAATGTCTGATATGTCAACTTGGAAACACTATATTGTATAATGTCTGATATGTCAACTTGGAAACACTATATTGTATAATGTCTGATATGTCAACTTGGAAACACTATATTGTATAATGTCTGATATGTCAACTTGGAAACACTATATTGTATAATGTCTGATATGTCAATTATCACTGCGATAATTTGATACTATGGGATTATATTTCTGGTTCTATAATAGTTTAGGTCTTGCTCTATATTTAGATGCATACTACATGGCATGTAGAAAGGTTATTTTGAGTTTAAACAGTGATAACGTATATTGTCTCCCGGTAGTGCAATCTAATATATCTCAATAGAAAGAGGAAAGGTTGATCTACAATATTACCGTAGCAACATACCTTCACTTTACATCATCATACATGAACATTTTCAGTGACGATAAAAGGTTTATATATATGATAAACCAAGTATTTTTCAAGTACTTTCAAAAATTGCAATCACAATTTATCGTCAACAGTTGTTTTGTATATGAATATATTCACAACATTTTATACTCTCCTGTTTATCAGACTCGTACAACGTTCATTATTATTTATTATCGGTACATTTAAGAGCAATAAATAATAGTTAATGGTATGGGGATGATAATATAATATACACATCGTCCCTACCTTTAATATTTGTATTTGCACATCGACAATCGTCCAACAAGAAATTTAGCTCTGTAACAGTGCTCGTCTCTCTCGCAGATCCAATTATTGCCCAAAATTGCACACCGCCTTAAGTCGGTCCCCGCCACATAGTCCTTTCTTCTCTAGACCGACTTAAGTCCAGTCCCGCCAGTTAAGGGTTAAACATGACAATTTGTTTGTCTGGACTACGGTTTAGTTTGTCCAAATTACTATATGATAAGATTTTATACCTCAGAATAGTATATTTTACATTATATAGTGTAAGCTAATATCAGTGTATGGTATAACTGAATTTTACAATAGCGGTGGGAGGAGCGTAGGTCGGCTCTGACCGTTCGGCACGGGTCCCGCGCGGCAACTGACGTCCCCTCCACACACATCCACACTCACTACCTCGCTACACAGGGAATTATGTAAGGAAATTAACGTATTTTATGGATTTTGCCTTAGTCTTGCACAATCGTTGCAAGAGAACGTGTGGTCGTAGAAGGATGGTTCTGGTGTCATTGGAAAGCTCAATTATCACCCTTTCAGGGATACATAATTGTATTACGCTCTGGCTCTTGTTTATGCATGAAAAAAAGCACGGAAACAAGGTCGCTTGGGGTAAAACCACCCGCTTGGCGGGTAGTAGAAGTTACTGACGAGCCCGCTCGTAAGGCGTTAAAGGCTTCGATACCGTGTTTAAAAATATTCTTAATTCAAAACTTCTTAAGCATTTATCTTCCACAATCTACTGTCACATCACCATTATAGTGTCCTTAACACTTACAATGCGGGCATATGTCTGCTATATTAGGGATCATTCAGGTACTCCTGAATGATTAAGCAAGTTTATGAAGTATATGAAATGTATTCAGCCAAAAGCTGGACGAAAATAGCTTCCAAATGACACCAGAAAGAGCTTCGTAGCGGGCGGGGTTCATCCACAGCACTACCCTAGACATTGCAAATACTTGCTAATAATGAGCAATGCCGCGTTACATTTGCCTTTGGCAGTGCTGCATATGACTAGCAAGACGTAGCTGAACGTCCTCAGTGCCCCGGCCACCTGGCTGGAGAACGGACAGGGGCCTGTCGCGCTCCTAATTACTCGCATTCATCTCCAAAGGTTTTAAGAGACTGTAGATTGCTATAAAATGTCATGGAGTTCCAGAACGGTCCCTGCAGCCAATGGGTGAGGGTTGTTCTACTGGCGATTGCCTTGCTTATCTCGAAATCCTTTGATAGAGTATAGCACACATTCAAATTTCTAAACTACCCTCCTTCTGTTTCTATCCGTCCTCCCTATTTGTGCCTTACTGCAGTTGTGGACGGTCATCGCTCACGTCCTTAACCTGTCAACTCTGGTGTTCCCCAAGGTTCTGTTCTGTCTCCAGTTCTATTTCTAATATTGATTAATGATCGCCTCAAATGTACCTCTATTCCTATCCACATAATTATATGTTGATGACTCTGCCTTACACTACTCACTAGTTTTTTCACAAGACCCCATCATGCACTCTTCCACAAGACTATCAATTACTCTTCAACAATACACAAATCTACCCTTCATCCAACTTTTCTTGGGAAGATCATATGACCATATGACCACAGTGCACCAACATATCGAGTATTGTTGCATGGGTCAGGATGTTTCACCCATATTGTGCCTGTCGAAAGAGTAGAGTCAAAAGCATTTCACTTAATTAACTAATGTTCTCTTACTAGATTCCTACAATCCCCCATCCTCAATGGTGCAACTCTTTTACTCTGTTATCGCTATTACAACAATCAGTGTTCTTCAAAGCTCTACTCAACAAGTTAAATATCTCCCTCAATCAATCTTCCCTTCATCCTATGATTTAGACTGCGTTAAACTTTGTGTGCCCAAACATTTTTACCCCAACATCCCTTGCATGTGGCTCTCTGTTACTCCTTTGGCTTTTGGGGAGACACTCGTTACAGGCAACCTGCCTTTTGTCGTCTAAATACACATAGAAACAAAAGCAACAAATTTGTGTTACTTATACAGTGTACAAGAAATTATATAAAGCGAGTAATAAGTGCACACGAGACATGGAGGTGGCTCATACAGGAACAGAAGGATCAAGAGAGCTTGGGATTTGTAAGAGAGAGAGTGGACATTTTTGTCAAACGGAGACGGAAATATACACACATTAACAAGATGGTGTGGTAAGTCATGTCCCAGCTGTCATTACGTTTGGCTTTCTCTGTGCTGTATTATTGTCTGTCAGATGTTGAATAGGATGGGTAAGGGTAGGAAAATGTTTGTATATTTCACTTGATATGCAGAAATGAAACTTAGATATTGCTGATACCAATTATTGATCAAAACAGACATGGTGCCGAGACATCACATAGCGATTTTTATATGTTGTTTTGACTTTATATTGTCTTTGTTTCAGTTTTGGTTTGACTTTGTTTGCAAGTTTTACATTTTAATTAGAGCGGCTGTACATGGTTGAAAAATATGAAGATGTCGAAATAAAACAAGGACAAAACGAGACCAGGGAAACATTTTGGGATATGTTAAATTATAGATACATGGTTTAAAATATGAAGGTGTAGAAAACACAAGACAGAAAAACTAGATGTGAGAGAACATTTTGGGAAATGTTAAAATATAGACTTGACATGGATTCTGAAAATTGATACAGAAACGAGCGATTACAAATGATGATGAATACACCGAACACACAAGAAAGATATACAACACAAACTATAATAAAAACAAAACTTGTAAAAAGCGAATATATAGTTCATGACCTACATAGCAATAACATGAGAACGACATACAATTTAATAAAAACGGCAAAACAAAGCAACAGAAAGAGCGGAGTTAATATTATATAAATATGAAAATGAAAGCTACTGATAAATAGAAGTGAAGATGTAAATAGTACCGAGGGAGAAGGACGCAGTTTATCTCGGCACTACATTTATATAATCTATTATATTAGATTAGTTGTGCTGATTTACAAAGGAAATCAAGTTGGAAACATTTTACTAATCTTCACTAGGGTGTATGTTGATAACCCATACCATGAATATAACCTGTATGAAGACATGTACAATATAATTACGGTACTTATCAACTGACCAATCAAATAAGTCCTGTGCATGGTATTCATATATAAAATTATTAATGGATGGTGTGCGATTGAATAAAACATGTGAACGGAATATAGTAAGAAAGAGGCTGGGTATAATTAATGACAATGGGGTCACTAGTTAATAACCCCTTCAGCACCATGATGCCTTATATTACCTTTGGTTATGTCTAGAATATGATGATTGTATGCAGTATAAGAAGAACCTATGTTACTAAGAGGGCTTATTGAGATCCTCCTTACCCATTTGAGTCGCAGAGGTAGTTTACAACTAAAGAATATCATATAATGGTAACCAAATATAATGAATATTACGTAATGGTGGTGAAGAGGTTAAGAATTCTGGCAATAGTCAGAGGGCATCAATATATCTGTTATTATTATCCCCCCCCCCCTCCTCTCTCTTTATATACGGGTGTACTGGTGGACTTCTGCGACATATAAGAGAACAAGGGAAAGAACAGATGCTGCAACTTCCACTTTATATTACCAAGGCTCCAAGGAAAGACGATGTGATGCATATTATACTGCCACCAGCCGAGCGTTGGGACATTTGCACGTATGTCTGGGGTCATGAATAGTTAGAATGAATGAATTATACGGTGGCAGAGCGAAGTGTAACTTCATTAGCATGGGCATTACCATAGTACATTCATTTTTTTTCACGAAGAATAATGTTAGCTTGTTACTTAAGGGGAGTTTTATATATTGCTGGATCCCCTTCTCCCTAATGTGTATTATTATTATTATTATTATTATTATTATTATTATTATTATTATTATTATTATATGAGATGCCGAAGCCTCCAACCAGGGTGCAGAAACACCAGCAAGATGAATCCACACAAAACACCCGGAGGCACTGGAGAGAGAATACGGCAACTTAGAAAGAAAAAAAACACACACATACTGTATACTGTATATACTGTATACATATACTAAACACAGATACAATGAATAACAACATATTATGCAGTCGAGGATATCAAGTATAAATATAATACAATAAAATAGAATACAATAAGTTTAAAAATTAGAATTAATGCTGCAAAAAAGCATTAACTCTAGACTTAAAAATGGAGATATTAGCTGAATTGACTAGCTCATTTGGCAACTTATTCCACAAGTCAACCATGGCCGGCACAACACACCGTGAAAACTGTAGTAGAAAAATTAACACGGCTCATGGCAAGATCATTAAGGTTACTTGTGAATCTAGTTGCACGAGCCCGGACCTAGGGCCCAGGCAGAACCCCATGTAAGGGATGTTGAGGGTTGCTAAAAACTTTAAATAAAAGACTAAGGGCACCAACTTTACGTCGATGACACAGATCAAAAGACAAATGAGGTAGAATAAAACTGATATAATTTAGTGACCTGTCAAGCAACTTGAGATGGCAGTCAGCTGCTGACAACCAGACAGGTGAGCTGTACTCGAAATGTGGCAAAATAAAAGCATAAACAGACTTGATAACTGTGGCGTCACAAGCTAATGTTGTATAAAGCTTGCGAAGCAGACCAATGTTTTGGGAAATGGAAGAGGAGAAAGAACGAATATGCTTTTCAAAAGTAAGTTTGGGATCCAGAGTAACTCCTAACAAACGCAGAGTATCCACATTCTCAATTTGCTCGCCAGAAACTTGTAGATAAGGATGGGGAGGATCCAAGGTACGAGATCTGCTGATGATAATGGAGTGTGTTTTACTAGCATTAAGTTTCATACCCAAAAATTCACACCATGATGTAATTTTAGCTAAATCCCTATTCAGAGCAGTAGCAATTACGTGTCGATCAATTGGTGATGGAATTGGCGCATATAAAGTTGTATCATCGGCATAGGATATTAGTTTATTTTCAAGCTCGGAACATAAGTCAGCAGTAAAAATAATAAAAAGCAAAGGCCCCAAGCAAAGGCCCCAAAAGCCCCATTAGATCTATTAGTATTTTATGTTGCCTAGTTGGATGTTGATAAACAATTGGCGGGAAAGAACTAGTGATGGTGGAGACGTAAATGTGTATACTGTCTGTATCTCTTAATGTGGTGTCCAAGTTATTCCAAGGTTGCTGGAATACTGTGGTGGTTCTGGACTGATGTCACTTGTTGCCTGCATAGGTTAACCCTCTGTTGATTATGACACGTAATACATGTGTTCTTTTGACGGATTTTTACAATTGAGGAATGATCTGTGGGCATTAAAGGGGTTAATACTATCCCAATTAACCCTCTGACTTCCATATACCATTCTTAATCTGTATATAATCGTCTAATAATAGCCAGAATAAATAGTCAAAACACGTTACCAGCCTGAAAAGGTTAACACATATTTCCAGTAATTCCCCCGTCCCTGATCTCTCCGATTTTGGGACAACATAATTTAACCATTGTACACTCGGATGCCATAGTCTTTCGTTACTCATAAGAATTGTTGGACCACTTTGTTTTTCTTTATGCAATTATAACTCTCTGGATTGATTTTTGGATAGAACTTGCAATTAAAAACAATAATAGTATACTATATAATAATTATACAGTATTGTAGTTGTTGTAAAGACAATTATGTCCATCTATTTGTTTCCAGAGCTATGCTTCCATAGTTAAGAATAGGTGAGGTCCACGAATATTTATGAGTTGGCTAGGGACTATGGCATCCAAGTGTACCTGTCCAATTTTGCCCTCCAGCCTACTGCTGTACAATATAAAGCCACTCTTTTATCTACCTCCGTACCTGATTACATCGTCTTATGCTTGCTGTCTGCCTTACTGTATATCAATATATAATCACAATAACAATCCCTTAGCATATCACCATCACCTTACAACTTACGCTGCAGCTCATTATGTCTGCCATGCTCCCTTTAACAATGAAACCTTGGATGGTTATATTTTCCATCCAGGCAAGATTTCTCCTTCATCCTACCAATTACTGGAGGTGCCCTGCCGGTACGTTGATAATAGTAACCATGGTTGATCTTAAGCTGTTACAACAAAGACAACATAGCATGTAATATTTAATCCTAAGTCCTTTACGGTACTACAAATTCCAAGTGACTTTTCTCTATGATCAATTGTGGCAAAATTTGTATTATTAACATTTCATATCATGCCAGCTTGAGGTCGGAGGTGTATGGACAGTGAATAGATATTTGTCATACTATTATCGTATTATGGTTCATATGGCTTATATATTCTAGAACTAAGTCAGGCCTGGCTACAATGACTGTGAACTCTGTGCAGCAATTATATTTATTAAGCGTCATATAACTCTCTCTCTCTGACTTTATCTATCTTTTGGTCACTCACCACATCAGTACCGTACATAACATTCACCCCCTCACATAAATATAGATACATTATCTTACATCGTACACTTTCAAAAATCAAATGTTACTTGGATATAACAGAAACAGAGGTCTTAACTAATACGGCCCGTTTCATGGAGTTAGTGTGTTACGACCAGGGCTCGTATAAAACAAGGGCTCTTAATCATTGGACCAGAAAGGCACACAGCCACAACGGTAACACTAGATCCAACCCTCGAACTTATAATGCCGGCGCACAAAAAACACCTATACCCTCCAGAGTTAAATCTGCGATAACGGGGTATCCTTTAACTCGGTATAAGTGCACTGCTACTACAGGCTGATGATCTCTGACACAGCCTGATCACAACAACATACAATTACGTTAATAAGGTATACAAGGAAAAGATAGAGATCTTAATTAAATCACTGCAATGATTTAATGCAAACTAGAAGAAGGTATATTTAAAGTTACTCTAAACAATAATGAACTGTCACTCCTATACTAAAGAAAGTGAACGAAAGTCCCAAAGCATCGAGCAGGAATCTTCTGAAGAAAGTCTGATGCTGGGGTAAGATGATCGTATCGGATTTTGAACTGTTATATAAAGCAGGGTCAATATAGGACAAGTGTAGAGACAGACAGTGTCAACTGACACGGGAATAACGATAAATGCACACTAGTATTACTTCCAACAACAAAAGAAGTCTTTCGTCAGGCAACTCAAAAAACCTGCTCAGGTTGTGCCACTCAACAACAACCAAGGCTTACGGTCAACGTAAATAAGAATGCTGCATACATAACATAAGAGTTTATAATTCTAAACGGGTGTCTGCTAGGCTAATAAAGTCTAGCTGGGATGTCGTAGGCTAGGAAACAATGGCTGAGCAAGCGGCTCGTAGCCTAGCGAGGTCCTTAAGACTGTGCGGCCAAATTACGTTAATTGACGGGGTGCTCTCTTGAGAGATCCAGATCGCTAGTATCTGGTTCTCTCCTGGCGACCCTCTCAAAGTCAAAACAAACGAGTTAGCACAGTGCTGGGTGGCAGAGGCAGAAGCCCTCACTCGCAACACAGTGCTAAACTCACAAGGTTCAGTCAGAAAGACCACCTAGGCTTCCCACGTCTCCGTTGCGATAGTACAGGTTCAGCAAAACCTGATACACATCGGAAATCACAAAACAAGTAGCCCCATCCCAGTCTAGCATTAAATAGCCCAGCAGACAGCCAAGGAATAGGCAGGGAGACACCGTGAGTGTGTCGAACCTCTACAGACAAAATGGTAACCCCTCCAAAATGCCTAACTAAACATATAATATCTGAGAGCTTCAGCATATAATACGATGGCCGATATATGAAATCGTGCAGAACCAAAGGGGAGTTGTGATATTAAATAAAGAGGAAGAATGAGAGGTAAGAAGTTGAGAGAGAGAGAAAGTGTTCTATAGGTAGAAGTCGGTGACAGGTGGCAAGGGATATGTGAAGGGTATGCTGGTCAGGCAAGCTCTGAAGAGAGTAACTCCTCGGGACCCCTAGGATCACACACAAAGGCATGGTGGTCAGCCAATCACAGGCCGCTACGTCACCAGGCAGCAGGGCTGCAGAAGGCGCCAGGAGCCACCAGCCAATCAAGAAGCGTGGGAAGGCACGCGCGCGAGCCTACAGCGAGGGGGAGGCAGCACATGTATACGCACGCACACACTACCACCCCACTGCCTATATTATTCTCTCCTTAACCCTTAATTAGCGGCTCACCACATAAGTCAAGTTAAATAAAGCTGGACTATGTGGCGGCGCTCGACATAGGTCGAGTGGCAATTTCAGCACGTAATGTTGCTGAGAGAGAGAGACAAGTGGTGGCAGGAGACTAGCGAGCGTATGACTGCTCCAGACCACCGCGGCGAACCTACTGACACGAATCTCAGCTCCCTCCTCCCTCTCTCACTCGCTACATACTGAATTATATGGGGAAAGTACCGAATTACATGCTTTTTGCACTCGCGTTGCACGGTTATTGCAAGAAAACTAGCCATCATAAAAGGATCGTTATGGTGTCATTCGAAAGCTCTGTTTATGCCCTTTCAGGGATAGGTACTTGTTTTACGTTCTGGGTCTTATTTAGGCATGAAAATGATCACGTAAACAGCCCTATTTTGGCTAAAAACACCCCGCTGGGCGGTACATATAAATAAACCGCATAGGCCGCTCGTAAGGTGTTAACTATATACAATGCATCTTATGTTCTACTCATGATATAAAATGCTTCCCCTTGTCACAGACGAAAATAAAGACCACCACGGGACTGTCTGCAACAACACGAACACTATGAAAGAAAGAACAACATTGTAGATAGACTGTAGCCAAACACCTTGCCCCGGCGAGTGCTAGCGAGTGGCCAAGCGAGCGGCTGAGCCCACGTGGCGTTCTGCCAAGCTGCAGGCGTCACAGGTGCATGGCCTTTTCGTTATGATAATTAACCTGCCTGTTTCACGGAATTGGTGCGTGGCCATTTTGTTATGATAATTATTATGTTCCTTCCAACAACCAACAATACTCCTAAAATCAATTAATGAAATTTACCAAACACATATGACAGTCCGTGGACTCGAACCCAGGATGCTCACACCGAAAATCAACACCTTATACATCGCACCACGAAGACAGTTAAAGGTTGGTGGACACTGCCTACGATTTATTATGCAACTTCGAATCCTGCATATCAATCTAAGCATGTACACACATCCCAACTGCAACTCACGTAGGCTATGCATATGTGAATGGAAAGAGCAATTAATGGGGGCCTTAACCACTTAGGGAAGTCCTCTCGATAAATTACTCCTGAACCAATATCAATTATTATGTTCCTTCCAACAACCAACAATACTCCTAAAATCGATTAATGAAATTTACAAACACATGTGGCAGTCCGTGGACTCGAACCCAGGATGCTCACACCGAAAATCAACACCTTATACATCGCACCACGAAGACAGTTAAAGGTTGGTGGACACTGCCTACGATTTATTATGCAACTTCGAATCCTGCATATCAATCTAAGCATGTACACACATCCCAACTGCAACTCACGTAGGCTATGCATATGTGAATGGAAAGAGCAATTAATGGGGCCTTAACCACTTAGGGAAGTCCTCTCGATAAATTACTCCTGAACCAATATCAATTATTATGTTCCTTCCAACAACCAACAATACTCCTAAAATCGATTAATGAAATTTACAAACACATGTGGCAGTCCGTGGACTCGAACCCAGGATGCTCACACCGAAAATCAACACCTTATACATCGCACCACGAAGACAGTTAAAGGTTGGTGGACACTGCCTACGATTTATTATGCAACTTCGAATCCTGCATATCAATCTAAGCATGTACACACATCCCAACTGCAACTCACGTAGGCTATGCATATGTGAATGGAAAGAGCAATTAATGGGGCCTTAACCACTTAGGGAAGTCCTCTCGATAAATTACTCCTGAACCAATAACAATTATTATGTTCCTTCCAACAATACTCCTAAAATCGATTAATGAAATTTACAAACACATGTGGCAGTCCGTGGACTCGAACCCAGGATGCTCACACCGAAAATCAACACCTTATACATCGCACCACGAAGACAGTTAAAGGTTGGTGGACACTGCCTACGATTTAGTATGCAACTTCGAATCCTGCATATAAATCTAAGCACGTACACACATCCCAACTACAACTCACGTAGGCTATGCATATGTGAATGGAAAGATAAATTAATGGGGCCTTAACCACTTAGAGAAGTCAGGCATTAACATGCCTGTTTCACGGAATTGGTGTGTGGCCATAATGTTATGATAATCAGCATATATTATGTGGGTAGTCATTGTCAAGCTTATAATGTTTGTAATCATTATTACCTGCATAGGGAAATTCCCATGACTACTGTACAATATTTGCATTAATGTAATCGTATATTGTATAAAGAAAACCTGTATATTCACAAGACATTATGGTAAAAGTATATATCCTATGTGCTAAGTATTGTTGTTGTTGACAGTCATAGCTCTGACGCTAGTTTAGAAGTGGCTGCTGGGGATCTCAAGTGAAACTTTGGTAGAGAGTATTGTAAATGTAGATAGACTGTCATTATCACAGTCTACTTCATATCACAGTGTAATATGAACCAAGCCTCAGGTATAATTGTCTTTCTCTTCCTCCCCATACATATTGATCACTGTCTTATATTCAAGCCTCCATAAATTCAATCCCCTTCCCCTTCAAGAAAAAAAGAAACTAAAAATAAATGAGATGGCATTCGCTACATGTATTTTAGACTGCTGCCTCCTGCCCGTGTTTACTGGAGTTTGTTTGCTTCCACTGGGCCGGAATGAAAAGATTATTCCGCTCGGTGAAGATTTGATAACAAATATCAGGGGCAAAAAAAGTACCGTTACCAAATATTGCTTTATGTTCCCTTGACCAGGTAACCTGAACGGAATTCGTTAAGAGTTTGCTTGGTTATAATCCGTTCAAATTTGTTCGACCACTGCAACACAAATATTTAATCTGACATCAAGTGGATCTGTAATTAATCTTGTCGGACCTATATATGGCATTCCTAAGTTTCGGTATCAAAATGGATTGGTTATTTGAAATTTAGTATATCCTTACCTCGATGTTTATGTAAGCAGTAATATATACTGTACATTTATAATTCGAAAGCAAAATATATGAGTCTAGTTACTAGTATGTCCATATCAAACATATCAATTGCACAATATAGGCTATTGAGAGTGATTACATGTATTTCTTTGATCTCCCTGGGTAAAAACTTGCCTTTGTGAATGTGCTCTACATGACTAAATATATATCAATGTTACTTATTGCATCACTCCCGTTGCTGTTATCAAAATTACTTCCACGTTAACTATGACACCGAAAACTAACTTAGATTTGGTAAACACATGTACAATAGGGAAATATCAGCAAAGGTAGATTTCCAATAGTATTTATTGCACTAATCGGCTATATTGGTTTGGCAGTTTGCGGCTCATTATATTGAAATAATTGTTCACCCCTCTTCAAATATGTTATATATAGCCTATGATACTAGAGTTGTATGGTCCCAAAATGTTGCCTTGAAAGATATGCTGATCAAAAATTGGTGCCATGCGTTTCTTGCACATTGCACAGGCAAACACACCGAAAGTATAATTGTTGCAACGTTAATGGTTGACAGCCAAACATTATCGGAACAATGAAACAAAATTTGCATTGTCAAAACGTCTAGGGCCTCAACGGTGATAGTGAATGCCCCCGCCATTATCTTCTATCCTCCATCTCCGCCTATGTTAGGAGAGCCCTCACGCACTGCTCTACCTGGGCCGACACCCACCAGGAATTAGAAAGACTATCCCAAGTTTTTGTAAATAACGGATACTCCAACTCCGACATCTCCAGCACCATCAACCACCATCTTGAAAAATGGTACACCCAAAGCCCTCCCAACATTGACCCCCCCAATGAAATTAAGATCTTCTACCGCAATTACATGTCCTCTGAACACAAAAATGACGAGGCCGTCTTAAAAGAAATAATCTCCAAGCATGTCCACCCAACCAACCAGGAAAACAAAATCAAATTAATAATTTATTACAAATCCCCCAAGACCTCCAACCTCGTTCTCCGCAACAAACCAGCCTCCACCAAGATAAAGAGCCCGATGACCGACGATCACGTCATTTACCAACATACCTGTAATTATGAGGACTGTGGACCTCATTCCTATATTGATATGACGCAGACTCGTCTTTCACGTCGGTTAACTCTTCACCTTCAGGCTGGAGCCATCAAAGACCACTATCTCACCCCTAACCACCCTCACCTCACACGCAACGAGTTAGAGAAACAGACCACCATACTCGATAAAGAAAGTGACCCAAGGAGATTACCTATACTCGAAGCTTTATATATCCAAGCCTTACATCCCAACATCAACAACCAAACTCTGGACCTTCAGATCCTTCCTTCTGCCAAAAGGCACTACCCTACAGGACCTAACACCCCTCCTCGCCCCCCGGTGCCCTTGACGCAGCTCCCCGCTCTACCTCCTTCAGCTTCGTCTTCTGCAGGCGCCACACAACTTAGGCCACGCCCCTCGACACGCAGCCAATCAGCTTCGACCCCACCTATCGACCACCATCCCGCATCCAGTGCGCATGCGTGAAGCGGTTACCCCCTTTCTCTCTCCTAGTTTACCCTTCCACCAATAGCAGACTTTTGCCCCCTGTTTTCCGCCTCCTCTGATCCTCCACCCTCTATATATACCCTTCCTGTTTACCTTTTATATCATTCCTTCCTTACTTGATAATGCTGGTTGTCCAGTGAAACGCGTTGTATATCCTGTATCTTCATGTACTTTAATGTAACCCTGTACCACCATGAATTTTGCTTATCTCCTTCATCTACTTCCTGCCACCCAGCGAAAACTCATCAGAGACCTGGAAACTTTGAATAATAAAATTTCCAACGCAGAAATTGCCATTTCTTTCAACCTCGTATGTATTAAAGAAAATGTATTACCTGGCTTTACCAACATATATATATATATATATATATATATATATATGTGTAGTAGGACAAACCAAATTTTATCTCAGTACTATTACATTGTAATTTGAACACGATAGTATAGGGTTAACAGGTCAGTAGACAATACTACACTGCCACACATACCCTAACATAATTATACTTGTATGCCTATAACGTGATAGTATAGGGTTAACAGGTCAGTAGACAAAACTACACTGCCACACGTACCCTAACATATACCTGTATGCACATCAAATATTTTCGATATCTAGTTATACATCTTTGTAATCACGGTAAAGTGAACTTTCCGCTAATGGCAAATATATATCTAGTTGATTCGTGGTTGCTGATGGCTAAACAAAAGTAAAAACAAAGGGAATATAACAGACTCTATGCAGGATTACGTAACTGTTGTGGCGCTGATCGTCGAGATGAGTAAGACCAAACCATATATCACCAAGATCAATGTATATTAATATTTGGCTTTAAGCACAATAACTAATGTATATAATTATAATGATATAAACAAAACTGTTTGTAAATACGACCAACACAACTGTTTGAGAATAGGAAATCTCTTGAGAATAGTTAACGTTAAATATCATGACACTAACTGCTAAGGAGATTTTGTTGAAAGGGATAATGAATATATGGAAATTGGATGGAGTTGTTTACATCGTAAGGGAAAAGGTCACCAGAGATAGTTACTTCGATTTACGCTGATACATACACTACATTGACCTTGCGGTCCCTACTAATAAGCTTAACTTAAATTGATCATAGCATTTTCTGGTAAGTGGAAGATAATGAGAGTAAAACACAAACATGTATACCCACCCTTTGTCCCTATCTATCTTAAGAGGCAGCATAATATATACAGTAGTTGGAGGAAATACAAGAATATATCTATTTGGGAATCTATAGAAGATTAAGAAGTAGAACAATAATGACTGATGCTGATTCTTAAGTAATAGTGTCTATAATACAGTTACTCAATAGTTACTCTATTATAAAACTCCTCCTGCCTGCTCGAGATGAATGTCAAGCTTCCTTTCGAATTAATCAATTGAATTTTCAATTTACCACCTTCACCTGTATTATATAATTTTGTGATCTCTAAAATCACCTTCTTGGTATATTAATTCGTCCAGTTCCAGGGACGTCTGTATTAACTATGTCTTGCTACATTTAGACGATTGTATGAAGTGTTATGTTCATTACTTCATTATGTCTCCTCCACACCACGGAATATTTACTTTGATCTGGTCAGTGCTGTTATTATATTACATTATCGCCACCCCTCCTCGCCACGTCGTTCATTGTATCTTTCCCCTTTTAGTGCTTAGAGAAATTGATATTACTGGTGATAAATTTTATTCCTATAATAGAAAAGGTAATATAGTTTGAGAGAGGGGGTTGTTGTTAACTGGTAGTGCAAACCAGAATGTTTCGAATGTTGTAAACACATCTTTATTCCTTTATGTGTGAAGTGCAATATCAATTAACATATTGCAATACTGAACTTACTTTTACATATATAATTATACATCTTAAGAAAAATAGTAAAGTCTCTAAATTACCATAGATTGCACTTTGTTAGAATACGATTTGAATGGTCACTAAAAGGGATGAAGGTAACATAATATTTATCTGTTATAAAATTTATACTTGTTACTTATATACTCGGAAACTTATTTCTGTCCTCGTTCTCTTTTCCCATTTTCGTTTCCCAGTAATTTTCCTAGTTCTGTGGCCCTGGTCAGGGACCCAACAGTGTCGGGAGGAATATATTGGTCCACTAAGAAATACATCACAGTTACATTAACCTAAGCCAGACAAAATGCATAGCACTATTACTTACTGCTCTCGAATAAATACAGTATATAAATATATATATATATATATATATATATATACATATAAATAAATATATATATTATGACATCCGTAGATACCAGGATGTGATGTGTGACAAGACAACAAGCTGTGGTCCGTGACTGTACTACTGAAACCTCATGGAGCATTCTCTCTTTCTTTCTCAACTTGCTTGCCTATGTGACTTGCCACACGTGAGGTGAGAAAGAGAGAGAGAGCGGCCCAGCTGATTCGCGCAAAATGTTCTCTGTCTCACCCTGCATACGTGGCTTTCTCAGCACCTAGCTGGTTCCTGTGACAATGAGAGAGAGAGAGAGAGAGAGCGCCATGAGCTGTTTCCAGCCAATTTCCGCTCACCTGGTTGAACAACGGTCTTCCTCTTACCTGTGGTTGGCTCACACAACCTGCCACAACCTCTGATTCGTATCGGCACCTCTGAGCTGATGACGTAACTCCTGAATCAATCTCTGATTGGATTAGTATAGTGATTGACTCTTATACATTTTTGTTTTCCTATGTGAGTGAGGGAGGCAAAAGGCAGAACTGCCTATTATATAGCGAGTGCCTCCCCCAAAGTTGAAAGAGTGACAGGGCCAAAATCAAGGGACGTTCGAGCCAAAATACCTGGACACACAGAGTTTGAAGCAATTTAAGTCATAGGAAGAGGGAAAGACTGATTCTGGGAGAGAGTTCCAGAGCTTAGATGTTGAATAGAAGAAAAAGACAGTAACGTTTCACTCTTGGGTTGGAGAGTTGCACAGTAGGGGTGGGATTGTGTTGCAAGATGGGTACCACGTGCCCTACGTAAAGGAGGTGGTATTCACTGGGAAAGCTATGAGGAACACTGATTATTATAGTAGCGATAGAATAGCGAGAGAGATGCAACATTGCAGCGAAGAGAGAGAGATTGCAGATAGTTGGTGGGTGGACGGGAGTTAATGATACGAAAGGCCTTCCTTTCAATTTTGTCTAGGAGAGCGGTGTGAGAGGAACCTCCCAACATATGTGAACGCTACTCAATACAAGGACGCACTATGCCCCTGTACAGAGCAAGAAGCTGTGCAGGGGTAAAGAACCCCCTAATGCGGTTGAACACACCCAGCTTCTGGGAGCCTCCCTTGGCAAAACTGGTAATATGGTCCTTCCAACTTAGAGCAGAAGAAAAAGAGACGCCAAGAATATTGAGAGAAGATGAAGGATTGATTTTTGTATTGTTGAAGAATAAGGGATAGTCCGCAGGGAGTTTCTGACAGGTAGATAGATGGAGAAATTGGGTTTTGGAAGCATTAAATGTAACAAAGTTTTCTCTGCCCCAATTGGAGATAGTAGTTAGATCAGAATTTAAGTGTTCTATGGCTTCATTCCGTCTGTCGTTAAGGAATTGCTGGCTTGGGGCGTTCTGAAAAACTAATGGAGTAGTGTAAGGTTGAGTCGTCTGCGTATGAATGGATGGGAATTGAGGTACAGTTGGCAAGGTCATTTATAAAAATTAGAAAGAGAATAGGAGATAGGACAGAGCCCTGAGGAACACCGGAGTTTATAGGGTGAGGAAGTGAGCGATGGCCGTCCACAACCGCAGCTATGGAACAACCGGAGAGGAAATTAGAGACAAAGGCACAGATGGAGGGATAGAAACCGAAGAAGGGTAGTTTAGAAATTAAAAATTTGTGCCAGACTCTATCAAAGGCTTTTGATATGTATAGTGCAATAGAAAAAGTCTCACCGAAGTCCCGAAAGGAGGATGACCAAGAGTTAGTAAGATATAAAAGAAGATCACCTGTAGAGCGACCCTTAAGGAAGCCATACTGGTGATCTGAGAGCAGATTATGAGAAGAGAAATGCTTAAGAAATTTGGAAGCAAGAATAGTTTCAAAAACATTAGAAATACAAGAAATGAGAGCAATTGGACGATAGTTGGAGGGTTGAGAGCGGTCACCCTTCTTTGGGACAGGTTGAATGAGAGCAAACTTCCAGCATGAAGGGAAGACGTTAGAGGATAGACAGAAACGAAAGAGTTTGCCTAGGCAGGGAGTCAGCACGGAAACACATATTCGAGAATTAAAAACAGTTACATTCCAATTTGGGTTGAGAGCAGTGTGGGTGAGACGAGACAGACTTAACAGGCTTGTATATTAGGTTTTTATTTTATTTTGTAGTGCTTTGCTCTAACCACTACTTGATGGTTAGTGAGTGAACTTGTGACGGTTAGATAACCAGAGGTATGTCGGAAATACTTAGCCTCATTTTGATTTAAGGATTTTTGTGATTGGAGATACAATTTGTGATTAGATATAATTTTATGATTAGATATTAGATAGTAACTAATTTATCTGTTTGAAATTATACTAGACCTAACGTTACTTAAATTATTTGAAGTAATACTGTTACGACTGAGGTTTAAATATATCAGGGCTCTTATTCATTGGACTAGTAATGGCATAAATGCTACAACGGAAAGCGCTAGATCCAACCTCTGATGTATATTCCCAGTGAACAAAGAACACAAATACTCTTCAGAGTTCTATATGCAATAATAGGTTATTAAACTCTCAATAAATGTGCGTCTACTCTAGGCTTAATGTTATGTGAAAACAGCCTATTACTACCTATAACCGAAGGTGCTTGGTTATGGTATGCAAAGTAAGGTGGTAAGAGAAGTTACAGCTTACGTTACTTTAATCAATAAATGTCAGGCACTCCTGCATGAAAGAAAGTGCACTAAAGTCCTTCAACACCAACAAGGAATCTTCTTTAACCCTTAACCCTTAATTAGCGGCGAGCAACATAAGTCGAGTTAAATAAAGCTGGACTATGTGGCGGCGCTCGACATAACTCGAGTGGCAATTTCAGCACGTAATGTGGCTGAGAGAGAGAGACAAGTGGTGGCAGGAGACTAGCGAGCGTATGACTGCTCCAGACCACCGCGGCGAACCTACTGACACAAATCTCAGCTCCCTCCTCCCTCTCTCACTCGCTACATACTCAATTATGTACCGAAAGTACCGAATTACCTGCTTTTTGCACTCGCGTTGCACGGTTATTGCAAGAAAACTATCCATCATACAAGGATCGTTATGGTGTCATTCGAAAGCTCTGTTTATGCCCTTTCAGGGATAGGTACTTGTTTTACGTTCTGGGTCTTATTTAGGCATGAAAATGATCACGTAAACAGCCCTATTTTGGCTAAAAACACCCCGCTGTGCGGTACATATAATAAACCGCATAGGCCGCTCGTAAGGTGTTAATTAGCGGCTCACCACATAAGTCGAGTTAAATAAAGCTGGACTATGTGGCGGCGCTCGACATAGGTCGAGTGGCAATTTCAGCACGTAATGTTGCTGAGAGAGAGAGACAAGTGGTGGCAGGAGACTAGCGAGCGTATGACTGCTCCAGACCACCGCGGCGAACCTACTGACACGAATCTCAGCTCCCTCCTCCCTCTCTCACTCGCTACATACTGAATTATATGGGGAAAGTACCGAATTACATGCTTTTTGAACACGCGTTGCACGGTTATTGCAAGAAAACTAGCCATCATAAAAGGATCGTTATGGTGTCATTCGAAAGCTCTGTTTATGCCCTTTCAGGGATAGGTACTTGTTTTACGTTCTGGGTCTTATTTAGGCATGAAAATGATCACGTAAACAGCCCTATTTTGGCTAAAAACACCCCGCTGGGCGGTACATATAAATAAACCGCATAGGCCGCTCGTAAGGTGTTAAATGTTAGATACTATCAAGATGCTCGAATCGGAAATGGAACCCTAAAAGGCAGGCAGCGGAACAATGCTCGTGCAGGCTATGCACACAAAAAGGCAGGAGATATAATGCAGTCGGAGCCAAGAATATCCTAAACACTACAACAATAATAATCGCCACGACAATGCAGTATTCCTATCAACAAAAAGAGCCTAAGTCGTTTGTGTCTCAATACATCAAACTTGGCTGCGAAATGCTTGTGTAATCATAAACGCGTATGCATAAAAAGAGTAATTGGTTTAATATACTTAATGTCTACTGTGATTGATAAAGTCTAGCTAGAGTCAATGATACGAGATACTGGTGCGCATGGCATGCCGCATAGCCTAGTGCAAATCTCAAGTCTGTGCATCAAGTATTACGTTATAATGAAGGGTAGCTCTCTTGAGAAACCTTAATACCGAAGTATTAAGCATTCTCCTGGTGTACCTCAAAGACAAACAACGAGCTTAGAACAGTGCAGAATGGTATAGGCAAAAAGCCCTCATTCATGCATGCTCTATTCTCAATGGCACACAGACTAGAATTTACTCAATCAACTCCAGTTCTCAGGTATGTCGTGCAGCTTTTAACTAAAGCCAGCACTCATAGGAAACAATACCTTATAATATCAGACTCCTAGTCTAGCATTATCTAATCCAGGAGAACACTAATAATTATAGGAAGCGGTACTGAACAATACGAATGCCAACCAATGCTTCGTGATCAACTTATCTTAACAACTAACATACATGGGTTATATCAGACCTTAACGCACAATACAACTGGCCAGCATGAAGCTGATTTTGCAGAGTTAACCAGAGGGGGTATAATATTAATAAAAGGTGGTGAAAGATATGGAAAATGAGAGAAATAGGCAGAGGAAAAGGTTCTCAGGTGAGGGGGACAGATATCAAAGGGATAAGAGGGATGCGTTCTAGAAACCAGATCTGAGAGAGAAAGTGGCGAGAGGGCTGTATATATACTAGCACTAGCTCGAGGCGCGTGGGAAAAAAGCGGTAACAAGTCCTCCAACCAATACTAAAGAAGCCAGCCAAACATGACGTCACAAAGCATGGTAAAAAACTCCCTCAACGAATCCCCACGAGGCCAGCCAGCTATGACGTCATCGAGTATAGCAAAACACTACGCGCCTCCTCTCACTCTGTTCTACTCTCTCTCTCTCTCTTAATTCCTATCATTACTACTTAATGATAAAACCTATACCTTGCAATTAAATATATAAAGCCTTGACATGGGCGAAAACAAAGAGCCTTTCTGGACTGCCTATGACACGAGCTTTCATATGATATAAAGCACACAATAATACATCAACTGTAGCCACATCCACTGCCCTGGCAATCCTAGCGAGTCACTTTAGGACAAGCCATGCGGTTCTAACGGAGTGGTTAACGTCACAATACTGTTTTCATTAGTAATTAAACATTGCTGTGAGTCCTCTTTTTGTGACTTTAAACTATGATAAAGCAAACTAAACTTTTACTTTTTACTATATCATTAACCCTTTATGGACGGGGATATTTGTAACGGTTACTACCTGCCAGGTGGGCATATTTACCCTAAAGAGCACCATTCCATGCTCTTTTTCCATGCATAAACAAGAGACAGAGCGTAATACAATTATGTATCCGTGAAAGGGCGATAATAGAGCTTTCCAATGACACCTGAATCATCCTTGTACGACAACGGGTTCGTTTGTAACGATGTTGCAACACGAGTACAAAAAACCTAAACTACGGTAATTTCCCGAGCAAGGCGAGGTATATGTAGGTATGTGTTATACACGCCAGTAACCTCGCTGGGCTCGGGCCAAGCGGTCAGAGCCCGCCTGCGTCCTCCCACCGCGTGGACTCTCTCTCAGAGCCGATAATGTGCTCAAAATCCCTTGCGACTTAAGTCGGGACCCGCGTGTTAGGCCATGGTTCTCTCACCCGACTAAAGTCGAGAGCCGCGGATTGAGTGTTAAAGTTCATTCGAAACGGATACGAAATGATCCTGAATATTAAATGTTAATTTCCTACATAATCACCGAATGTTTTGTGTGGTTGTAAAATGCTCTATTTGTTTATAAATACAATTCCATTGTATATGTGACTTTGTTATTTTCCCTTTCTATCATGTTGATACATTAAAAGTCTTGCAGTAATAAGAAAGAATAAGAATAACTAAGAAAATAGGCTAACAAAATAATACTAATAATACTAATAATAATAATAATAATAATTTAATATTCGTAAAAAGGACAATGAATAATGAATAAGAATATATCATAATCTTTAAAGGGTTAACTAACTGAACGAATTATATATTAAATAGGATCTTAAGGTTTATACTTTAATGCTAATCAAGATGAATTAAGAGTCCTTACTTTCGTACCAAGCTTTTCTCTACTCGTAATTAGCCTAGTAGCCTATTGCATATTAAACATTAAAATAATTCTATATTACTTGAAATAGTTTCATGATTAAATCTAATTGAAGCCATCCGGCTGGCTCACTTGATAGCATGCCTGCTTCCCATCGTACAGGTCTCGCGTTCAATCCCCGCTCAGATTGAAAAGTTTTTTCTGAGATATAGCCGGCGGTTACCGTCTCCCAATGAGCAAGGAAGATGGGTAATGGTTGATTAAAGAAGTGTGAAGCGCTTGAGAATCCTCGAAGGAGGAGATACGGGCGCTATATAAGTAACCAGGCGATTATTATTATTATTATTATTATTATTAATATTATCAGAGTATAAAGGACAAAACTATGTCCCGACAGCTAAAAGTAAAGCAAGTAACAACATAGCAAACTTTAACAATTTAAGTTCTATTGGCCTTCACCTGTCTTGATACCTTTTCATATTGTCTATTTAGTTAAACACTTTTGAATCCAGATACGTAACAGATAACTGGCGACCTCGCCAGGATTCATTTTGTACAGTTTCACTTAACTTAGTTTTGTAATTAATCATGCCTAATTTAATTAATAACGAAGATGTTAAGATTTTCCTAGAGTCAATACCCACAGCCAATGATATCGACCTCCTGTCAAAGACGAATTAAAATTGCTAGCCTCATATCTGTAGTTGACTGGCTCGGACCTGACAAAACCAGAAATTGCACAGTCCATAAAATCCTAACTATTTGGGATCCATGAAACCGAGGGTGATGAGCTTAACGGAGCAGCTGGTGGGGATTCAGTAATACTATGCAGTTTGGTGAATATTTACCAGCTGGATTTACCCCTGAACAGTATTTGGAGCTTGTCAGATTAAATGCTGCCCAGGCAGACTCTCAGTTGCATTATGCAGTCCCAACAAACTCAGCTAGACAATCAGTATCGCATGGCCAAATTAAATGCTCAAAATAATGCTAATGCTCCTGTGATTACTCCCCCTCTGGGATTAACTAGCCTATGACTAGTGTGATTCCCCCATTCACTGAGGATTATGTTCAGGACATTTTTGTGCTGTTCAAGGAGGTTGCTGTGGGAATGTGGTGGACGAGAGATCGTTGGTCCTTTATGTTGCAAACAGTTTTGACAGGACAGGCTCGTGCTACTTACATTTCAGTAGAGTCTGAGGTTTGGCAAAGACTATGACCGCCTCAAAGCAGCTATCTTAAACACGTACCAGCTACAGCCTGAAGCTTATAGGCAAACTTTCAGGAAAACTAAGAAATTCAAAGAAACCCATACAGTGTTTGCCAGGACTATGACCGACCAAAACATTAAATGATTGGATCAAAAGTAAAAATGTCACTGATTTCAAGGGTCTGATAGAGTTAATCTTGCTTGAGAATTTCCTATGGAAGATAGATTCATCAGTAGCCTATTGTAATGCGCATATTATACTCAAATATATATGCAAGTATTCTAAGCTCAATCACTTATTAGGCCCACCTTGTCTTCCATCAGCATTATATAAAGGACTAATATATATATATATCTATATATATGTATTATAGCCCATAATATATAATCTACTAACCCATTAACCCTTTAGTTAATCACATAATCACTACACAGTAATATCACCAATCTCATCACAGAGATATAACTATATATAGTGTTTATACTTGCAAGGTATAAACATCTGATAGTCAATAATTCATCATCTTAGACACAACAGAATGTCACAGTAAGCAACACAAATGACAACACAGGAAGTCAGCAAGACCCACTTGATAAAGGTGTGTCAGCAAACACATCTCCCCTCCATCAGAGAGGAAACTCGGCCTTTTGCACGCAACTTTGCATACGACACAGAGTTTTACACACTCACCAGTAGCTTTAATTAGTTAAAGGAAGACACTCCACCTAGGGATCTCAGTAAGAGAAGAGACACATATCCCAGCTACTCCGTCACTCACCTTGGCTACAGCTATACACTGCGATAAGCCACTTAAGCACTTACTGTTACACTTGCTATCATCAGAGATAGAGACTCGATCAACCTACGCTCTGCTAACTTACAAACCACACTATAGTCTACACTATAAGGACTTACCACAACCCTTTACCTTAACCTAAATACTAATACCTTAACAATTAGTATTAAAAACTATATTCTATAACTCAATATAATTTATAACACAATCGAGTTATCTTTACCCCCCTTCTATATACAGTATAATATTCAATATAATATTACACGAATGTACCATACAACTCTTGGTATATTACATGGCGACCTCGCATCAACTCGAATCATCTTTTGAAGTCAAACTCATCTAGAACCCTCCCCAAATTAAAATTCAATCCAATTTCGCCGCCTATTACATGGCGACCTCGTGCCTTACCTTACCTGACTTACCTGGCCTTGCCAAGCCTTTCTACATGGCGACCTGCTACAAAAGAGCATACACTTGGAATCATAACTGACACTTGGCCTTACCTGACTCAAATACTCCAACAATCGACCTACAATCAAGCAAATCTTCACCCAGTCTTCAGCACTAGGCTACTAACCTTGACATTTCTACTCACTACACCCGCCCGTCATCACCTACAAGTCTACAGACAGTTAATGTGTATATCTGCCTGTCTCATCACTACAAATCTACAGCCAGTTCCTGTATATCAGCCCGCCTATCATCTCTACCCCATCATCACCACCACACCCCCCTACACACAATCGTCATCTTCAAGCTGTCTCAAGCTGTCAACAAACAAAGGAAAGCAAACTGACAAGCAGTATCACTCAAGCCATCTTGGGCCCACTAGACTTCACGGCGCCAGGACTTCCGTTCGCCACTACCTCACACACACCAACGCCCCGGCCTGCCTGACGTACGACGACACATCACTACACACCACATCTCTGCACATCTCTATGCATCATCTGCTGTAACAAAATACAACAGGTATGCATGATGTATTATCATTCATTTAAAAACACACCACACAGTGAAAATAAGTGAACAAATACACACTATCAAAATATCATACTGTATCTCACCCCCTCCCCCACTCCTGCATACATAGCCTACACATGACCGTCGCTGTCACTCGCATAACTTTCACTTTCTACCACATCAAACCGACACTATAAAGCCCTATTATAACAATACAATGTATTCACAACATGGCTATTACGCACCCCCATCTTCAGGGTGTAATTACCACCTTAGGAGCGGGTGGTGGAATATATTTCACTGTGCCGCCCAGCGTTTTTTTTTTACCATAAATGGGGTTGTTTCCGTGCTCTTTTTCATGCATAAACAATACCCAGAGCATAATACAAGTATGTATCCCTGAAAGGGCGTAAATTGAGCTTTCCAATGACACCCGAACCATCCTTCTACGATCACTGGTTGTCTTGCAACGATCGTGCAACCGAAGGGTAAAATCGCTAAAATACGGTAATTTCTTTATAAATTACGTATGTAGCGAGGGAGTGAGGGTGGATGTAAGTGGAGTACATCTCAGTCGGTCCACGGCGGCCGTGGCGAGCGGTCATGAGGTAACCCAGGCTCCTCCCGTGTCTCGTCTCTCTCTCAGAGCCAATATTGCGCCAAAATTGCACACAGACTTAAGTCGGGCCCCGCCACATAGTCCAAATTTTTCGATACGGACTTAAGTCGGGCCCCGATAGACAAGGGTTAACCTACCACACAAACTAGGTATACACCTGTGTATGCTAGAAACATACACACACACACAAACTTTGCTACAACCTTTCACCCTTACAACCATCAACCGAGACATTACCACCCATATCCCGTTGCACATGTGCAAGAAATATGTTCATATACACACCCCTTTGCATATCCTACCCTTGTAATGGAGCCACCACACAGTAACTGTGTTTGTACAGCATAACATCAACCGATGGCACAAAAAGTACAAACATATCCTTATACAGGAATACACGCTAACCCAGTATACACCGGGATCAATCCGGTCACAGAGGTTAACCCCATGCAAAATGCTGCAAACATAAATTCTGCCGATATGAATGGCATTTTTCAAAACCCACGTGAAACACTCCATATAATCACAGAGGATAACCCCATGCGAAACACTGCCACAAATCTGTCAAATGATGACGATTTCCCACGATACGATGGAGTATCTAACGACTCTTCACAGAGTTCAACTCCTGTCGAAAGTGCGGAAGACGAAGACACTACTACCGACACTTACTCGACTCCTGGACTAGATGATTATTACGTTCATAAAATCAAGGAAGAGCTACTGGAGGAAATCGCACCTTCGGTAGAGAAGGTCACACAGGCTCTTCACAGTCTTAACGATACCTTAAAAAGCTTAGACATCAAACCTACCCTCCGAAACATGACAAAACTCACTCCTGAGAGAGCAGAGAGCAGAAAGGTTGTAGCATGTGCTTAGCTTAATTTGAGACGTTGTCACGATTAAGGACCACACTTGTAACTCAATCAATCACACAGCAGGTGTTATGGGTGAAATTGAGGATTTCACATCATCATTGAGAAACAGCTTTAATGATGATATGCCTGGCACACCTGCGAGTCCTGATGCTGAATAAACGAAATCACACCTCACCCTAGTTGTTTTGAGTAATTAATACTACATTAATCCATCCTATATTGTTTTGGATATATAATCTATCCAATTCACACACACAGACACTCGCTACACATCTGCTAGAATAGCTATGATTTGATTAGCATTCCACGAGGTAATTCTATACTCGAACCACGTGTAACTCTTTACTCAAACTCTTACAAATTACTCTTGATTTATAAACTATTTAACACCAGTATTTAATGACTCAAATTCATCTATACCTAAGGGATTAGTTTTTTAATAATTGCCTACATTCACCGAACATGTGAACATGTGTTCAAGGAGTATTGATGGTCATTTTTGAAACTATTCATCCCACTCAATTATTATAATTATAAAACCTGAACCATACATTGCGATGTAAAATAATTTATAATTATACCTTCATTTGTGTTTAAGTGTATTTGACAACCAAATGTTAACCCTCTCACACAGTTAACCCACTGAGCCCCAGCTAGTTTATAATAAATGTACCACCAGGTACCGGCTGTTTCTGAAATTGATGTTTTCCAGAAACAATAGCGAATGGGTTAGGAATGAAGGAAAAACCACAAAAAAACAATCAAAAAGGTAAAAAATTGGTCCTACGGAGCCCCTGAAAGTCTATTTTACAAGAGTAAAATATTGAAGACAATAACACCCAAGATACCGGATTTTGCGCGCTCACACGCACGCGGTTGGACTTTGAGAGTTTTCAACCATCGGCATGGTTGCGTGGGTTACTTACACAGTTTCCATACAAATCTGACCCCTCTAGGTGCCATAGGACCGGAGTAATTGGGACCGGACCGGCCAGGACGCATGGTTTGCGTCGCTGGGGTTTAGCATTACATACATTGTGGACTCAAACCCTGCGTCGCTGGGGCTCAGTGGGTCAATCAAATGAACAATTTCTCATCTACCCAAAATGTGAAATTGGATGTGTACACGGTTGTATACCCTTTTGGTATTACAAAGGTAATATTCATTAGGAACTCACTACTTATTTAATTATAAAACCTGAACCATACATTGCGATGTATAAGAATTTATAATTACGGATTAATTTGTGTTTAACTGTGTTTAATTAAACAAATGAAAAAAAATTCATACACACAGGTTGTGAAAAATGACGCCCCAATAAGTTCCTAAAAACAAAACATAGGACCCACCAATATAATCTTAATTCTAGAGGTCTCAATAATATTGATGTGGATTAAATATTAAATACACAGATGTTTCAGAAAGTTAACTCCAGACCCTTTTTGCATCTAACTCCCTAATTTTGCTGTAAACTTGAACATTCAAACTCACAATTACTTATGAGTGTGTATAATTTATGTCTTGGTACTGTCCAAACTCTGATATGGACAGTCTTACTTTAAGTATTACATTAAGTATTTAGTATTAAGTTTGTGGGATCAATGGTTATATAGAATAATTAAGAAGTTAATAAATATGTTCTATATTGGATATTGGGTAGTCTATCATTCCTATGAACTTAGGTAATTATAATTGGGTGGGAAAATATATACCTACCCACTTGCGCAGCATGCGTGATATTGGCGGACCTCTCGCGAATATTGTGAGGGTCCTGCACTCTCTACCTAGACGCCACAACAACCAGACCGTCTGCCTACGCTCTCGTGTTTCACCTCATATTTCGCCCCATTAGTGATAGTTCTTAGCTCATCAATTCTCCATCTATCCATACTAATCCATAGATCATTAATCATCATTCCCATCAATCATTAAGTATAGTATAGTGTATAGCCTTCTTTATTCATCAACTCTATCTTATTAGCTAACACTCCCGTTTCCCACACACCATCTTGTAACATCATCACAGGTCAACTAGATTCTACAGCACTAGTTCCAGTCTTCAGGTGATATAAACTATTGTATGGTATTTTTATATAGTCCACTATATAATCCTAACTACGAATATCCATAGGTACCACATTTGATATCCATTATATGAATTAATTTAGTTATACGCGATGAGTGTTTAATTATTCTATTTATGTTCCAACTCATACAAATATACAAGTTTAGTAGCTTAACGACAATTATAAACCCTACCCCTTACATTGCGATGTAAAGTACGTATAATTGTGACACATGCGATCGTTTAAACAAATTTTAACGGCAACTCTGCAGATATTCATGTGTCAAACGAATATATCTGATAGCCATAGCCGTAGGCCTATACACTCAATATTATTAATCCTTTATGTTTGCCAATATTCATACATGGATAATTTTATTGGACCTTATTATTTGCAGTCTAAAATTGATTATTGTTCATTTTAGCTAGATAAATATATACTACCGGTACACCATCCAAAGTAAATTTAATTATATTACTTGGATATCTGTTAGCTAACTACATGCCACCAAACATTAACTACAAGACACCAAACTTTTTACACACATCATACTGCCAAGAATGTTATGTTCACAGGAAGACTGTTTGGACACCTCCCAGCTGACCTGTCCTACTGCCGCCCCCATCACTTATCCAACCGTAGGAGTTAGATAAACTTGGTGAATGCTACAAGGTGTGAGCAAAACTGAAAAGCTTAATGCAGAAGGACATGATCACTGAACCTTCTGGGTCAATCAGCGGAGAAAACAAGTCCAAGGAGAAAAGAAGGAAATAAAAATAAAGACAAAAATACACCAAGTTATGGCTGTATTATGTATTTGTTATTTTTATCCATATACCCATGTTATAAACTCTTTTACACTTTATATGGCAAACACATCAATGCACCATGGGTCTTTGACACCAAGCGTTTTCTCTATCAGGAGAATTCATGCACGACTCACGTTTCTCAATCACATGAATTACATCAATGTGATTTGAAGAATCTATACTCAGATACCAAGAATCTCTATATTAATGTAACTCCAGAAAGTGTTTGACTTTCTTTTCTTTAATTTGCCCTATGATATCCTATTTGTTGGAAACAAAATAAACCTGTCCTACGCCGGGAATCTATATAAATAATTCCTCGAATCCGGGCTCCCGCGATTCATTGGAGAGGAAATATATATAGATATAAGATGTTCCTATTACAAATACAACTCACTTAGCCTACACATCATATGAAATTCTTGTACTCTATCTGAATTTTGTTTCATTCATATTCAATTATTATTAATTATTTACTCTCACCTCCCATCCTTAGAAGATGAACTCTTACAAAGGAACCGTTTAAATATATTTTGTCGTCTTTACTTTATATATGTTGTTTGTGGAAGATTTCTTTTTTTAACAGGGGGCATGTAACGTGCATATTATACTCAAATATATATGCAAGTATTCTAAGCTCAATCAATTATTAGGCCCGCATTGTCTTCCATCAGCATTATATACAGGACTAATATATATCTCTCTATATATATGTATTATAGCCCATAATATATAATCTACTAACCCATTAACCCTTTAGTTAATCACATAATCACTACACAGTAATATCACCAATCTCATCACAGAGATATAACTATATACAGTATAGTGTTTATACTTGCAAGGTATAAACATCTGATAGTCAACAATTCATCATCTTAGACACAACAGAATGTCACAGTAAGCAACACAAATGACACCACAGGAAGTCAGCAAGACCCACTTGATAAAGGTGTGTCAGCAAACACACCTCCCCTCCATCAGAGAGGAAACTCAGCCTTATACATGCAACTGTACACACGACACAGAGTTTTACACACTCACCAGTAGCTTTAATTAGTTAAAGGAAGACACTCCACCTAGGGATCTCAGTAAGAGAAGAGACACATATCCCAGCTACTCCGTCACTCACCTTGGCTACAGCTAGACACTGCGATAAGCCACTTAAGCACTTACCAATCCCACCAGCACTTCAAGTTAAAAAGGAGGAGCTTCAACGTCTCGTGAGTCGCCTGATACACATCGATGCCCACTCAGCTCTGGCCCTGCTCAAGAACTGTTTCTCCATCCCAAAACTCCAATACCTCCTGCGCACATCGATGACTTACACGAACAATGGTGGCCTCCAAGAATTAGACAGCATAATCCGAGAAGCAGTGACCAGCATCACCAACGTGAAATTTAAAGAACGGGCCTGGACACAAGCCACCCTTCCTGTCCGCCTCGGGGGCTTGGGCATACGGAGAGCCTCGGATATTGCCTCCCCAGCCTTTATCTCTTCCCTCATTGCGACCAACGACCTTGTAGTGTCCATCCTTTCTTCTCAACCCGGAATGACACTTAATGGGGACGTAACAGCAGCGATTAACACCTGGAAGGGAAGTACAGGAGTAGAGGAGGAGCCTCAGGGTACCTCCAGGAGCAAGCAGAAAGCGTGGGATACCATCTCGGCGAAGAAAACTCAAGAAAATCTCCTAACCAATGCAGACCAGGTTGCAAAAGCACGCCTCCGGGCAGCCGCCCGTTCGGAGAGTGGCTTGTGGTTACACGCCATCCCCATCTCACCAATTGGAACTCACTTGGATGCTGAAGCGCTCCGGGTTGCCATCGCGCTCGGAGTGGGTGCGGCAGTTTGTCACCCACACACTTGCAAGTGTGGTGGGGCGATGGATGCTCAAGGTCACCATGCCTTGTCATGTAATTACAACGCAGGCCACCTGCCAAGACACTCTGCACTAAATGATGTCATAAAACGGGCCCTTCAGAGTGCTAACCGTGCATCAATCCTCGAACCACATGGACTTCACAGAGAAGACGGCAAACGGCCAGATGGGATGACCACTTTCCCTTACAAGAATGGCCGGTGCCTCGTGTGGGATGCCACATGTGTTGACACTTTCTCCACAACCAACATCGCCAGAAACGCCGACGAAGCAGGTGAAGCCGCCCGGATAGCAGAAAATAAAAAGCGAGAAAAATATCAAGCCATCGCCAGAAATCATCAGTTCGAGCCCCTGGCATTCGAAACTTCAGGAGTCTTCGGCCCTACCACCCTTAAGATGGTAAATGAAATAGGCCGTAAAATCAGAGAAGTTTCAGGAGAACCCCGGGAAACCCTCTGGCTCAAGCAAAGACTAGGGATGGCTATCCTCCGGGGCAATGCCACCAGCGTCATGAGCTTAGTTCGACAGGACTGGGTCATGCCACTGTGTGAGGCCCGGGCAGGAGTGGTGTATCCGTAGTCTTTCCACAGTAGGGTAAAACAAAACATAAACTTTATTTGTATGTAACATGTGTGATGCACATAAATAAAAAGGGATGTGTCGGATGGTTGAAAGCCACAGTTGCTCGCGCGTTTGGGGCTAGCAACATGTATTATGAAAAACATGTATCCTCCTTCATTCACTGTCCCCCCCTTCACTCACTCAACCCCACAATTTGCCGGAGGATAGCAGGTTTTTCACAATACGTAGACGGAGGTCTTTATTATAAAAAAAAATAAATAAAAAGCACTTACTATTACACTTGCTATCATTAGAGATAGAGACTCGATCAACCTACGCTATGCTAACTTACAAACCACACTATAGTCTACACTATAAGGACTTACCACAACCCTTTACCTTAACCTAAATACTAATACCTTAACAATTAGTATTACAAAACTGTACTCTATAACTCAATATAATTTATAACACAATCGAGTTATCTTTACCCCTCTTTTATATACAGTATAATATTCAATGTAATATTACACGAATATACCATACAACACTTGATATATTCCACTTGAGAGGAAAAAAGATAGATCATTTTGCCGAAGCTGCAGACTTTGTATTAAATAATAAATTCTGTGAGAAGAAGCCCTATGATAAACTAAGTTCTCCAATCACAAATCTGACAAATCAAGTCACTTGCAAAAGCTTGTAACGTCTCCCCATGCTGCCAAACTAAAAATGCTCCCCCAACTAAGAATGTGACTCCTGATAATGGTAACAGAGGTGGGGCCCAAACTAATTCTAATCATGCTTATATGGGGAATGTATCACAGAAAGTGTGTACTTATTGTGGCAATAGGGGCCACCTAGCTTATCAATGTTGGGCCAAGGAGAGAGCCGAGAGATCGGGGCCGACAGTAGCCGCAGTATCTGCCTCTCCCAATAATCAAAACCACCCAAATGTGCCTTTGATGCCGGACTCCCGACCGCAGGAGTACCTAGCTACTAACATAAACCCAACAGGAAACAGTGTAGTAGCGTGTGGTGCAACTCGCAAGGGTTAAGCCGGTAGTAATATCCCCATCAGTCCAGGACAGTTACCGTCCCTTTATTTCATCTGGAAATGTGAAACTGAATGGTTGTGTACATGAAGTAAACAATTTGAGAGATACTGGTTCTACTAGCACCCTCATGGTGAATCCTTATGCTGAATGCCCAACTGGCGAACCAGTAATAATGCTTACTTAGTGAATGGAGAGATTGAGTGTGATTTGCTGAAGGGTGAAGCCTGTATAGCTTTGCGTAGGCCTCAGGATATCCCTGTGCCCGGGGTAACACTCCTTTTGGGGAATGATGTGGCTTGTGAGAGGGTCCGACCAGACCCAGTTTTGGCACTTTCCCCTGTTGACGAGCCGCTGACTGGTGAGCTCGAGAACGAGAAGCCAAAGGTTTTCCCTGTGTGTGCTGTCACTCGATCTGTGGCACAAGTAGCAGTTCTATCTGACAGAAATGTACCAACTGTGCAAGTAGATGAAAGGGATGAAAGAGTAGTGAATGATGCTCCAACTGTACCTGATGTGGAGACTGTAGTAGATCTGTCTGAAACATTTATGGCTAACCTTGAGCCAATTGATAATCATGAAACCCCTCCTAATTGTCCTAGTGGCCTGGTAGAGTTACAGCGAGATGGCAGTGAGTGTAAGGAGTTAGCTGACAGTGCCGTGAGTGAATAGGAGTGTGAGAAGGAGAGGGGTGAATGTTTTTACATGAAGGAAGGAGTTTTGTGGCATAGGTGGAGACCGCCACACAAACCTATTGATGACGGGGCATGGGACGTACATCAGGTAGTCGTTCCTAAACCTTGTCGTATAGATATACTAGAAATAGCCCATGGTATACCCTTAGCAGGGCACTTAGGTGTGAGGAAAACTGTAGATCGCATTAAAGCCCACTTTCAGTGACCAGGAAACCTTTCACTCGGGTGGTAGTAGACATAGTTGGCCCATTGCCAAAGACCTCCCAGGGACACTTGTATTTATTAACTATAATGGACATGGCAACTCGCAACCCAGAGGCTATAACCTTTACGAAATACTTCAGCTCAAACAATCATAAAAGAACTGCTCAAATTCTTCACCAGATTGGGTTTCCCCCATGAATTGCAAAGTGATCAAGGAACTAATTTAACTTTCAATATATTTCAGCAGTCCCTGAAGGAATTGGGTATCGAACATGTGAAGTCTTGCTCCTACCACCCAGAGAGTCAAGGGGTCCTCGAACGATACCATCAAACATTAAAAGCAATGTTGAGAAAATACTGTGAAGAAACTGGAGCTGGCTTCTCGCTTCGGGCTCATAATGGCCTCCAATTGGCTCCTGTCATATGGGCACCGTACAGAAGGAGTTAAAAGAATGTATCTCCGTTCAATAAATTTGGTGTTTTAAATTTAATAATATCATAAAAACAAAAATCAATCGGATTTACTTGAGATTACCATGAAATATTGTTTTTGATAGGAGCTAGAGCCCTATGTTAAAATATTGTTGAAAATGTGAAGGAGTTAAGTGTAATATGGGAAAAGTCACCAAAACCCTGTGTTTACGTTACGTCAGGCATACGTGATATAATTACATGGCGACATTCCATGATGTATGGTAAATTTTAAATTATATTTGCATAGGGCTGTAATGATATCAAATGACTATTCACAGCCATAAAATGAAAACAAAATTGATTAAATATTCAATGCCGTTATGAAATTTAAAAGAGTTGTTATGGATATATGTACTGTATATGTATATGCATACATATACTTATATACTGTATATATACAGTATATACTGTATATATATATATATATATATATATATATATATATACTGTATATATATATAGGGGAGGTGTGGTGGAGTGGTCTTGCCACTGGCCTGGTAATCCAAAGGTCCCGGGTTCAAATCCCGATGTATCAATGGGAAGATATTATTGGGATGGAATTTGTGCTGTACCTAGTATCAGTGCATTACCACAAGCCCACCGAAACGTCAATAAAATACCCTCATTGTTCCCTGATTAAATAGCAGTGTATGAATATTCCCATATTCAAAATATGCTACAGGGGTGCAATGCCTGGTGAGTTATCTGCTCAACAGGTGGCGTTGTGTGTGTGTAAGTGTGAGAGTCCGAGTGTAGGGGATGAGACAGTGAAGCACGGGAACGAGATGGCTTCAGAGATGGGGTCGTTTCGGGCCATGAGTGAGCACCATGCCACATGTGAAGGCAAGATGGCAGGTGCTCGTTGTACTCTACGTGCTTCACATGTCTCACTCCCTAGACTGGAACAAGACCTCACGGGCTTCACTGTTCATTGTAAAGCGGTGAATGCTAAGGCTCTCAACCTATGCCCGAGAGGAAGTAAGTTGGAATATAAAAACAAAAAAAATATGTAATAGTGTAGCCAGGGAGGATATTTTCTTGCAGGCAGGTGAGATTAAAATAATAGGCACAGTTTGCATTATTGAGGTTTTTTTTATACTCTCAATTTTTCGTACAGTTTTTCTGGTATTTTCAGGGAGTTGGTAAAGGAGGTTTGCAAAGGGTTCCAACGTTTCAATTGGCGCAGCCATCATTATCAAGGAGAAGTGAAGTTAGAAGGTGATAAGTCGAGTTTATTTAGGCGATGCAAGATCAAGAGAGGGTTTATTGTGCGCTAGCTGCACGCTGGTTGGCTAACCTAAGACTAGCTCTGGTAGGCTGGCCGGACGCAGGAGTGGGGGGGGCCTCTGCGTTGTTCGTCTGCGTGTGTGGAGGGGGCATTCCTGGGGGCATCATGGGGGGGCCTCGCTGTGGAAGGGCGTGCCGAGGGTAGGATCTGGCTGTATTCCGCTTGTGTGTTTAAATTAGGTTGGTATGTTTGTATATATATATAGCTTCAAGAATGAATAGGCAGCGTGAGTCTATTTCCTTATCAAGAATAGAGGTGTGTTTATCTAAGTCGGGTCTGGTGAGTTCCTGATGGTGTGAGGATGTGTGGTAGTGGTCCTTGATAGCTCCGGCTTGAAGGTAAGGCGACGTGACAGACGAGTCCTTGTCAAACCGACATAAGTGTGAGGTCCACAGTCCTCACTGTTACAGGTGTGTCGGTATATGACATGGTCCTCTTGTGACGGTTTCTTAGCAGTAGCCGGGCTATTGCGAATGACTAGTTGTGATGTTTTCCTCGATTTGTAGTATATGGTGAGTTTAAGGTGTTGGTCAGGGTTCGTAGTTTTAACGTTGTTGCTGATAATGTTTCTCATTATGTTTTCGTCTGTCTTATGATCTGAGGACATGTGGTTTTTATAGTAAATGTTTATGTATTCAGTGTTTGTATTAGTAGGCATGTCGTTTTTGTACCATGTTTCAAGGTGCTTGTTGATGGTGTGGGCGATGTCCGAGTTACTGTACCCATTGTTTACAAGCACCTGGGTGAGCCTCTCGAGTTCATTGTGTGTGTCTCGCCAGGAGGTGCAGTGTGATAGGGCTCTCCTGACGTAGGCGGCGATGGTGGACCGTAAATATCGCTGGGGGCATTCACATTCGCCGTTGAGACATAATCCGTTGTTGGTGGGTTTGGTGTAGACAGTGGTGGTAAAGCCTGAGGTGTTGTTGTTGTTTACAAGGACATCAAGGAAGGGGAGATGACCGTTAGAGGACTCCTCGAAGGTGAAGTTTAGACTGGAAGAGGCGATGAATCGTTGTTGAAGGTCACGTAGCTCCTGTGGGTTCTTCACACGCACGAAGATGTCGTCCACATATCTACAGTAGACTGAGGGGCGGTTGGTAGTCAGGAGCTCTTCTTCGATGGTGCCCATGTAAAAATTGGCAAAGAGGACTCCAAGGGGACTGCCCATTGCCACACCATCAATCTGCTGATACATGTCACCTCGTGGGCAGGTGAAGGGCGCCTCTTTGGTGCATATTTCCAGCAACGTCTTCAGGGCTGTTTCTGGGAGGTCTAAGGGCGTGTTGTCTGGGCAGTGGTAGACTCGATGTAGGATGAGCTCAATGGTGCGGTCCACAGGCACGTTGGTAAAGAGACTCTCTACATCTAGGGAGGCGATGATATGGTCGTCAGTAGAGGGGGGCCCCCCATGATGCCCCCAGGAATGCCCCCTCCACACACGCAGACGAACGACGCAGAGGCCCCGCCCACTCCTGCGTCCGGCCAGCCTACCAGAGCTAGTCTTAGGTTAGCCAACCAGCATGCAGCTAGCGCACAATAAACCCTCTCTTGATCTTGTATCGCCTATATAAACTCGACTTATCACCTTCTAACTTCACTTTTCCTTGATAATGATGGCTGCGCCCATTGAAACGTCGGAACCCTTTGCAAACCTCCTTTACCAACTTCCTGAAAATACCAGAAAAACTGTACGAAAAATTGAGAGTATCAATAAAAAACTCAATAATGCAAACTGTGCCTATTATTTTAATCTCACCTGCCTGAAAGAAAATATATATATATATATATAAAACGTTCTTGTTCACACACAATGTAGGTAACATAGGTGCCTATTCATCTGCAAAGGGTCAAATCTTAACTCCAAATAGTTTAGGAGGTTGTTTGTAAGTGGCACATACCCCCTTAACCCTCCTGGCCCGGGCTAGCCCTCCTAATGACAGTGCGGGGTACCCGGGCGATCTGGCCGAAAAACGTCTAGGCCTAGGCTACCGTATTTTTGTTTATTTTAACTGTTAGAAATTTCCCTCACATCTATACACATAGTGCGGTTTTCAATCTGCAGACTGGCGTTGAGTAGAGCTCTGTAAGTCAACTGGTTCAATTGTGATGTCGATTTCAGTGGAGCGAATTTTACCGCGATGTTGACAATATCGGAGCTTTTCAGACACTAATTTCGTCTGACGTCACAACAATAACATTGATCCGACGTCTCCTTATTGTTTTCGGAGGTGCGGTGACGTAACGATCGGCTTTGTTTACATGCGTCGGACGCACGGCTTCCAGACCAAGCTGAATAGGCTTTCAAGCTTACAGATTTTAACAGGACACCCGGGTTCCTGCCCATCTGCCGCGGTGTCATTTTAACATGCTGCCCGGGCCAGGAGGGTCAAGGATGGAGACATAAATTGGCCTAAATTATACAAATGGGGAACAATTTAGGGACTGGAACGAAGTTCAAGCTCCTTGTTTCTCAAACGCCAGAAAACGCAACGTTGCTGACAGCATCCTATCATCCTCTACCACAGGAGTGAGACGCCAGTTTTATCTATTCATTAACCCCTTATTAGCGGGGCCCGACTTAAATCCGTATCTAAAAACCTGGACTATGTGGCGGGGCCCGACTTTAGTTCGTGTGCAATTTTTGAGCAATAATGGCTCCGAGAGAGAGACGAGCGACGGGAGGAGCGTAGGTTGCCTCATGACCGCTCGGCACGGATCCCGCGCGCCTACTGACATCTACTCCACACAACTCCACCCTCCCTACCTCGCCACACAGGGAATTATATAAGGAAATTACTGTATTTTAGGGTTTTTGCACTCGTCTTGCACGATCGTTGCAAGAGAACAAGTAGTCGTAGAAGGATGGTTCTGGTATCATTGGAAAGCTCAATTTATGCCCTTTCAGGGATACATAATTGTATTACGCTCTGGCTCTTGTTTATGCATGAAAAAGAGCACGGAAACAAGGCCATTTAGGGTAAAAAAAAAACCCACTTGGCGCATAGTGGAAAAAAACTGACGGGCCCGCTCATATGGTGTTAATCAATAGATCTGCCAATTTTCCCGCTGCTCGACTTTATAATCATGATAATGAGTTACTTGCACAGTTTGACCTGTCCTATTCCAGTGGACACCATCACGCCTTAGATTGCGGCTATAGGGTCTTGCTCCAAACTGGAAGGTCTGTTATCCACGCAGAAGTCTTTGGGGTCTTCGATTCACAGCTTGGTAGATCATTCGGTAATGCCCGCGAGTTACCCCTTCAACGCCTTCAGGGATGGGAGGTAACTAACTCTCTTGGCTCCAGCAACACTACCGCTACTTTCGAGCAACAGCTCTGTTCTATTTGCCGGATGATAGACACGATGCTGCGCGTAATTTCAGACATCTGGACCATCTCATGTATGTAATTGCCTCCCAAATAGAGAATAGTTAAATTGTGAGGCCAATACAACACACAATTTTGTCTCCGGTCCGTCGAGAAATTAGGGGTTCTACCAACTGGGGCTAGAAAGCATCGTATATCACAGTTTGGGACCTCAAAATGTTGCGGGACCTTAAACATTACCGCTACAGCTTAGCAGGGACCCCAACTGTTAAGAAAAACCACCCCTAATTTAACACCTAGCCTATACGTAAAACATGAATCCTCACTCGGGACACCAACATGTTAATCATTTTGTTGCCAATCATGAAGTATCCTCAATTATCTTGAACAAAAAGAAACAAAATTTGTATTATAGATAGCCTACCTCAGTGCTCTTCAACCTTTTTTTATGTCGTCCACCCCTAGTGGTGATTTGGTAAAAGCTGTCCACCCCAAGTATTTGTTTTCTCTCTCAAAAATATCACGGTTCAACCATTGAAAATCTAACTTTTATATATATCAATTCTACAATTATGTAAATAGATAAAAGCAGTTTCACTCTCATTTTTAATTTATAGTATACATATACTTCCGTATAATTACACATGCAGTCTAAAACTGTAATATTCAAAATATACAAGAACAAAATAAGCATGTCTTTGATATTCATGAGCAAATGCACTTTTCTTCATGACACGAAAGTAAAATTGCAGATAATATTAGCTATATTTGGTATTCCATAAAACAAACTATGTTCCTTCAAGAAACCGAAATCAGTGGCTTGGCTGCTGTTGCAATTTGTCTGCCATCAGCTTAAATCGAGGCATCAGACGATTTTGAAATGCAACTCGCATGAGAGGATTCAAATTCAGAATGGCATTCCTATTCTTTGTCTTTATTAAAACTAAGCTTGAGAAACCTTGCTCACACAAATATGATGTTGGCATCTGCAAAAACATGGTTGTTGCCTGCTCAGCTAACTCCTTGTACTCCGGAATATCAAGCAGGGCAACCCAGAAATACATGGGATGGCCAAAGGTCTTGAAAGCTACTTTTTTGTGAATAATTCACTCGAAGCTCCAATAGGTCATCACAATGATCAGTTCCATCATCTGAAAATGGATAAAGCATCCACATGTGGTCATTCTCACTATCTGGGAAATAAAAGTCAAGGTTTACTGTCTCTCACTTCACTCACTCAACCCCGTACTTTGCCGGAGGATAACAGGTTTTTCACTATACGTAGACGGAGGTCTTTTTAAATAAACAACATATATTAATAGGTTTACCTGGATCAAACTAAGGTGTCTGATAATCAAGTGGAACATTCCAGTGTCTGTTCTGCTGCCTGCATACCGTGTTCCCAGCCACATTATCTCATATAGGTATCAAATACTTCAAAATCAGAAAACACCTCTTTTCTACATTGTTTTTCATTTTTTCACCTTCAATTTGAATCAATTTATTTTCCCTATATTTGTAAACATATCCCCACCTTTGCCTTGCTGACTGATGCTTAGCTTATTCAGATGATCAAAGATCAGCTCTCGCAGAGGTCACTGAAGGATGGCCGAAACAACTCTAGCTCCAGACAGCTTTGCCAGCCAGAGTGTCCTGACACTTAACTGCCATGGGGTTTGCTTCCTCGTTAAAGAAAACAAAGAGCTTCTCTCTCAATGCCAACACTCAATTGAAAACCTTCCCACGAGATAGCCATATAAATATAAAACCCATATGTAAAAGACTAATTTATAATTATTGTATGTATTTTGAGATCAATCTGACTTAATCTGGATTAAGTGCTCGTGAGCCACACAAAATCATCCTGCAGGCCATCTTTCACCTGCGGGCCTGTAGTTTCACCACCCTGTTTTATACCATTTATTTTGTCTCCCTTATCTATACCGACACGTGGGCAGGATCTCGTCCACCCACCTGTCCACCCCAAGACTGCCGTCCACCCCTTACTTAATCTCGTCCACCCTAAGGTGGACTGTCCACCCAGGTTGAATAGCACTGGCCTACCTTATGACATGGATTTAATAAGGAGACGATGGTTGAATAGTTGTCTCAACCCATAAGAGCCTACCTAGCAGAATCCCTAACTAAATATTATAAACATAGCCATATACTGTATATCAATAACTTAGCTATATTTGTCTTTGTTTTTTTGTCTATGTGAGTGAGGGAGACAACAGGCAGAATTGCCTGTAGCGAGTGCCTCCCCCAGAGCTGAAAGAGTGACACGCCCAAAATCAAGGGACGTTGCATGGGGAGGCACTCTTGGAAACCCTCACCAAATTCATCAACATGGTTCTAAGAGGGGAAGTACCCGACTGTGCCACACCCCTATTTTTGGGGGCATCACTCTGTGCACTGGCAAAAAAAGATGGCGGTGTGCGCCCAATAGCAGTAGGGAACACCTTCCGCCGCCTTGCCACAAAGGTGGGTTTGAAACCACTCTCGAATGGCCTAGGTCAATACTTAAGACCAGTTCAACTAGGTTTCGGAACTCCAGGGGGGTGTGAAGTTGCTGTACACGCAACCCGCACCTACCTCAGCCAAGCCCAAGAAAAACGAGTGCTTCTAAAGATTGACATGCGGAACGCATTCAACAGCATTCGCAGGGATGTCTTCCTCCGTGCAGCTCAAGAACACATCCCCACTCTGTACCCCCTACTTTGGCAGGCTTATTCCAAACCTTCAATCCTGATTTTTGGCGAGACGGTAATCCCATCATCGACCGGGTTACAGCAGGGAGATCCAGGTGGTCCTGCTCTTTTCTCAATAGGGGTGGATGCAGCAGCTAACAAAGTAAGGTCAGAACTGAATGTATGGTACCTGGACGATGCAACCTTGGGTGGGTCAGTAGAGAACGTTCTAACCGACCTAAATAACATCGTAACTGACCTCGGCCAGGCTGGGCCGAGGTGGGCTAGTGATAAATGACACCAAATGTGAACTTGTCCTCCTCAACCACACACGTGAACAAGGAGAAGAGACTCAGGCCCTGTTTCGAGACATATTGCCAGATGTAAAGATCCTTCAGGAGCACCAGCAAACCCTATTAGGTTCCCCACTAACTCTGGCAGCAATCCCACCAGCACTTCAAGTTAAAAAGGAGGAGCTTCAATGTCTCGTGAGTCGCCTGATACACATCGATGCCCACTCAGCTCTGGCCCTGCTCAAGAACTGTTTCTCCATCCCAAAACTCCAATACCTCCTGCGCACATCGATGACTTACACGAACAATGGTGGCCTCCAAGAATTAGACAGCATAATCCGAGAAGCAGTGACCAGCATCACCAACGTGGAATTTAAAGAACGGGCCTGGACACAAGCCACCCTTCCTGTCCGCCTCGGGGGCTTGGGCATACGGAGAGCCTCGGATATTGCCTCCCCAGCCTTTATCTCTTTCCTTATGGCGACCAACGACCTTGTAGTGTCCATCCTTTCTTCTCAACCCGGAATGACACTTAATGGGGACGTAACAGCAGCGATTAACACCTGGAAGGGAAGTACAGGAGTAGAGGAGGAGCCTCAGGGTACCTCCAGGAGCAAGCAGAAAGCGTCGGATACCATCTCGGCGAAGAAAACTCAAGAAAATCTACTAACCAATGCAGACCAGGTTGCAAAAGCACGCCTCCAGGCAGCCGCCCGTTCGGAGAGTGGCTTGTGGTTACACGCCATCCCCATCCCACCTCTTGGAACTCACTTGGATGCTGAAGTGCTCCGTGTTGCCATCGCGCTCAGAGTGGGTGCGGCAGTTTGTCACCCACACACTTGCAAGTGTGGTGGGGGGATGGATGCTCAAGGTCACCATGCCTTGTCATGTAATTACAACGCAGGCCACCTGCCAAGACACTCTGCACTAAATGATGTCATAAAACGGGCCCTGCAGAGTGTTAACCGTGCATCAATCCTCGAACCACATGGACTTCACAGAGAAGACGGCAAACGGCCAGATGGGATGACCACTTTCCCTTACAATAATGGCCGGTGCCTCGTGTGGGATGCCACATGTGTTGACACTTTCTCCACAACCAACATCGCCAGAAACGCCGACGAAGCAGGTGAAGCCGCCCGGATAGCAGAAAAAAAAATGCGAGAAAAATATCAAGCCATCGCCAGAAGTCATCAGTTCGAGCCCCTGGCATTCGAAACTTCAGGAGTCTTCGGCCCTACCACCCTTAAGATGGTGAATGAAATAGGCCGTAAAATCAGAGAAGTTTCAGGAGAACCCCGGGAAACCCTCTGGCTCAAGCAAAGACTAGGGATGGCTATCCTCCGGGGCAATGCCACTAGCGTCATGAGCTCAGTTCGACAGGACTGGGTCATGCCACTGTGTGAGGCCCGGGCAGGAGTGGTGTATCCGTAGTCTTTCCACAGTAGGGTAAAACAAAACATAAACTTTATTTGTATGTAACATGTGTGATGCACATAAATAAAAGGGGATGTGTCGGATGGTTGAAAGCCACAGTTGCTCGCGCGTATGGGGCTAGCAACACGTATTATGAAAAACATGTATCCTCCTTCATTCACTGTCCCCCCCTTCACTCACTCAACCCCACAATTTGCCGGAGGATAACAGGTTTTTCACAATACGTAGACGGAGGTCTTTAAAAAAAAAAAAAAAAAACACACAAAAAAAAAGGGACGTTCGAGCCAAAATGCCTGGACACACAGAGATTGAAGCAATATAAGTCGCAAGAAGAGGGAAACACTGATTATGGGAGAGTTCCAGATCTCAGCTATTGAATAGAAAAAAAGACTGGGAATAACATTTCACTCTTGGGTTGGAGTGTTTCACAGAGTAGGGGTGAGATTGTGTTGCAAGACGGGTGCTATGTGCTCTACGAAGAGGGTGTAATTTCGGTAGAATTCCGTCTTTGTTAGGCGAAGTTAGTGTCAGGGCCGGGTGTGAGTAATGGTAGCGAATAGTCAAGGCAGCATATCTTGATGGTCTCGAGGTTTAGTGGCGTCTGTTGGAATTGTAATTTTCTGACCTTAAGTAAAATATATACTAACTTAATTATCAAGGGTTCATTCCCTCTTCAGTTAAACACAAACGAAAATTAGCTTTTTGCTTAATGAATACAGTATATAAGTAAACATCGTTTTACAACAAGTAAATACACATTTTATGCAGGAGTTCAGGATATTACAGCAACCTGTGGTTCGTTCCGAAGGTGGCCCGCGATCACGGGAAATTCCAACCTAATCTCAAATACAATATGTCTTAATGAATTAATACAAGATTTTATAACTAAGTTTACTTGGCCAAGGTAATTTTATACAGTTCTAAATTACTTAATATCTATCATTCTTTACAATATTTATAATCACCAGACTCTAGTAGGATATGGTTCACTCTATTGAGGTTACGAAGGCTGTTACTAACTCTTCCCAGATACTGGTTTAGTCAAATTATTTTCACAACAGGTGCATCTGAAACTGCATAAACTCGTCTATTTTTATTAAGAATATAAGGTATAAATATGTCATCGTACTTAACGGGTAAAGCATTATAAATTGGAAGGACTTGACACGATCTCGTGACTTTGGGTCGCGCTTGGATTGAATGTAGTTGATCCAGTTTTAAACTTATCCATTGCATTGTGACCTTCGTAAGAAATAGTGTAATGTTAATATAAGTATTAGTACTTAAACAGTTTATTCTATTTTTAACTTGACTTCGGATACATTGAGGAATATATTTGAATTATTTTGAATTGCATTCGTTTCTAGCTGAACAAGCCGTATGAGATATATAATTGTGTATTATTGTGTACATGCAAATAATTGCACAATAATAGGCTATTATGTTTGGCTGACCTTTACAGAACTGTGATTACAATTAAAGGCAAAAAGTAACGATATTCCATCAAACCAAAGAGGGTTCATTTTGCTGTTCAAGCCACCTGTGATAAATGGGAGTGAAGAGTGTTTGTTTGTGCGTTGCCACGTTTACCTGTCACCCAGTAAGACATTGGTTTTACCTATATTCCTCGAGTCGAGGGGGCTTACTAAATTTTAGTGATTGTACTTTCGTGATCGAAGTATAAACTATCTGTGGCTCTATACTTGTCAACTTCCCTCAACATATGGATAAACCCATGACCAGTATCGTCGGAAATTCGTCATTCATATCCAAAATTAAGTTGTGACTTTCCAGGTAGTCATTGTTGTTATCTACAAATATCCCTTCTAACAGCTTTAGTATGATAATTATCAAGCTCATTGGCCGATAATTCTAGGGGCACTCTTGATTGCCTTTCATAAACATTAAGGTCACGTTGGCTTGTGTCTAGTCTTCAAGGACCTTTGTAGTTGATAACGATATATTAAGATTTTCTTCAATAACATTACCACTCTATCTTATGCTTCTCGCACACAACTCAGGGAGGAAAACCATCTTGGCAATTGTACTTGAGCCTATGTAATTACAAATATTTCTACACATTTCAAACTTGGCATGTCACTGATAATTTCCCTTGTAATTTCTGAGGCAAAATAGTTATTGTAGTCGTGGAGATTTGTAGTTTTTCTCGTGGGTTCTTTAACACCTTAAGAGCGGGTGGTGGAGTATATTTCACTGTGCCGCCCAGCGGGGTTTTTTTTACCATACATGGGGTTGTTTCCGTGCTCTTTTTCATGCATAAACAACACCCAGAGCGTAATACAAGTATGTATATCTGAAAGGGCGTAAATTGAGCTTTCCAATGACACCCGAACCATCCTTCTACGATCACTGGTTGTCTTGCAACGAACGTGCAACCGAAGGGCAAAATCGCTAAAATACGGTAATTTCTCTATATAATTACGTATGTAGCGAGGGAGGATATAAGTGGAGTACAGCTCAGTCGGTCCACGGCGACCGTGGTGAGCGGTCATGAGGTAACCCAGGCTCCTCCCGTCGCTCGTCTCTCTCTCAGAGCCAATATTGCGCCAAATTGCACACAGACTTAAGTCGGGCCCCGCCAGATTGTCCAATTTTGTTTATACGGACTTAAGTCGGGCCCCGATAGACAAGGGTTAATGGTCCAATGCTACTGTTAAATGGTTTCCTACAGTACACATGGGTGAGGAACTCTTTAAGTCTTTCTTTACAAAGGTTCTTCATTCTGTTAGGTTTCTTATCTTAATAAATAAAGGTCAATGTTTGTCTGTCAGTTACCCGACCTTTGTTACTAAACTCCTCCCACAGTTTTGGTGCCAGGTGGGAGTGTGGGGCGCCGTTGGAAAGCCCAGGCTTTGGAGATGGTTTTAGGCGAGTTTAGTGGAAATCAGAGACACTTTTGTTTAATAAAATTTTCGGCAGAACTTATGTAGTATACGGGAGCGAAAAAAAATCGAAAAAATGGCCGTTTGGGGCAGAAGGAGGCCTCCGATCAAAAAGGTGTATGGAGCGAAAGTTGTTCGCAGCCCCCCAAAATAGGGGTACGGATGAGGTCAGATCCAAAATTGGAGTTCATTTAGCGGCCGAAATCGAGGTCGCTGTTTAATGAGGCACAGGGAGGTCGAGGCCGGTGATTATGGTAGTAGTAGTATTGTGATGATTGTGGTAGTAGTGATTGATGATGGTGATTATGGTAGTAGTAGTGATGGTGATTATGGTGATTACCCGGGCAATGCTGGGTACCCCTGCTAGTATGAAATATTTCACTCTTTTGCATATATTTATGGTATAGTCTAGATTTGTATTCCTGATTATTTTAGTGTTTCTGTATGCAGCTTTATCTTCCTAATTACTGAAGCTATGTCACTTGATAATTGTTTTGTTTGAAGAGAGCTTGATATGGCAAGGTTAGAGGGATAAAATGTAGCTTGTCCTTTCATAAACTGTTCATTGAATTAGCTCATAACGGCATCAAAATTACCACACATAATTGTGATCTAGGGTAACCTTCCCCGAAGACAAGATTGCTCATCATAAATCTAGTTTACTATTATGAAGACTGGTGGCTCTGCCGCTTGATGTGTGAAGAGAACACCTAAGTTGATTGGGGTCACTACCTCCTAATGGTTTCCCAACACATATACAGTACTAACTTCGTCATTGGTGAACACCAACAGCTATCTGGCTCATTCAGCTACTGAGAAATGGGTATTAGCAAAGTCAACAAGACGCCTACCTTCAGTATTGGCAGTTCTTGCTTCCCAGTTTACCAGCCAATTATAATCACTTAAAACCACATTGATATTTCCATCAGTCTTGTGTACAGAGCTATATGTTGTCAACACTTTGATGTGGCAGCAGAGAGAGAGAGAGAGAGAGAGAGAGAGAGAGAAATCTTGGGAGAGAGAGAGAGAGAGATCTTTTAAGAGCTTTACCTGATTGTATAGGTTCCCTACTGTATTTGTTGTCATAACCAGTCTATCTTCTATCATGTTTGCTATAGTGTACTTACAGTATTCTTCTTAGGGATTTATTGAATATCTTATAAGATATATATTTAACATCTGGAGTGTGTATCTCCTCCCACCTAATGTCTCTGATCACAAAACAGTAAACCACAAATTGGAGTTATGGTCCATTTTACTTATTAAAGCTGGCGATAAATCGGCTTGTTTCCATCTTAATATATCAGCCATCACAACGTTTTACAGCCAAGTGCGTTATTAATTACAAAACCTTGGTAATAATGTGATGCAGTGACATAATATTTATTATTTTTCCATTATATACCGATAAATGAGCTGAACGGGGAGTAAAATGTCCACCAAGTTAACAATTAATATATATTGAATATAGTGAATATTTTGGATCCCTAATCATGGGAGATCAAATTTGGTAACAAATAATAAATAAACAGGCATGAATGGAAAAGGCTTGTGAATAGATGAGTGAACACGTGGTCATTTGGGGGAAGGGGTTGGGCGCAAGTTGGACTAAATAATAGTCCATCAGGCGCCTGGCTTGGGGAGACGGTTTATATGAAGGGTGCGCCTGGAAGTGTGGTGGGTGACCCTGGTCTCTGGGTCTTCTCCTGGATGACCTAGATGTGTGTGAATTTGTGTTTTGTGTTTGGGTGTTCATTGGTTTCTGTTGTGTTTTGTGTTGTCATATTCTGGCTCTGTCATGAATCCCCCCCCCCCCCCCCTCCCCCAAAAAAAACAAACAAACCAAAAAAGAAGGAAAAGTGGGGATTGGGCCTGAACATATACTGTAGATAGATAGATATAGAACACATAATATTAACCCCTTGAGGATTATTACATGTTTTGGATGTCAATTTCATCAAAAGACGAATATTATTTAGATTACGAAGATCTGCGGGAGTCTGATGCATAATTGAGTTGGTTTTGACCCTAAAGAATCCTAAAGATCCTTCCTAAATGGCATAGGCATATACAATATATATATATCCCTGCACAGCTTCTTGCTCTGTGCTGAGGCACCGCATGTCCATGTATTAAGTATTGTTAACATGTGTTGGGAGGATCCTTTCACACAGCACAGCTTAACAAAGTAGTAAAGAAAGCCTTTCCTCTCATTAACTCACGCCCACTCACCGACGCTTCACAATCTCTCTCTCTATTCTACCGCTATTACATTGATCAGTGTTCCTCAGAGTTCTCTCATTGTATATAAGTTATGTTGGAGTACCCGGGTTCAGCATCACACTACCATCTCTTGGGTCCATATTGATGAGTCAGTTATAGTGGAGTACCTGGGTTCAGCATCACACTACCATCTCTTGGGTCCATATTGATGAGTCAGTTATGTTGAAGTACCCGGGTTCACCATCACACTACCATCTCTTGGGTCCATATTGATGACTCAGTTATAGTGAAGTAACCAGGTTCAGCATCACACACCATCTCTTGGGTCTATATTGATGAGTCAGTTATGTTGAAGTACCCGGGTTCAGCACCACACTACCATCTCTTGGGTCCATATTGATGAGTCAGTTATGTTGAAGTACCCGGGTTCAGCACCACACTACCATCTCTTGGGTCCATATTGATGAGTCAGTTATGTTGAAGTATCCGGGTTCAGCACCACACTACCATCTCTTGGGTCCATATTGATGAGTCAGTTATGTTGAAGTACCCGGGTTCAGCACCACACTACCATCTCTTGGGTCCATATTGATGAGTCAGTTATGTTGGAGTACCAGGGTTCAGCACCAAACTACCATCTCTTGGGTCCATATTGATGAGTCAGTTATGTTGGAGTACCCGGGTTCAGCACCACACTACCATCTTTTGGGTCCATATTGATGAGTCAGTTATGTTGAAGTACCCGGATTCAGCACCACACTACCATCACTTGTGTCCATATTGATGAGTCAGTTATAGTGGAGTAACCAGGTTCAGCACCATACTACCATCTCTTGGGTCCATATTGATGAGTCAGTTATGTTGAAGTACCCGGGTTCAGCACCACACTACCATCTCTTGGGTCCATATTGATGAGTCAGTTATAGTGGAGTAACCAGGTTCAGCACCATACTACCATTTCTTGGGTCCATGTTGATGAGTCAGTTATGTTGAAGTACCCGGGTTCAGCACCACACTACTATCTCTTGGGTCCATATTGATGAGTCAGTTATGTTGAAGTACCCGGGTTCAGCACCACACTACCATCTCTTGGGTCCATATTGATGAGTCAGTTACGTTGGAGTACCCGGGTTCAGCACCACACTACCATTTCTTGGGTCCATATTGATAAGTCAGTTATGTTGGAGTACCCTGGTTCAGCACCACACTACCATCTCTTGGGTCCATATTGATGAGTTAGTTATGTTGGAGTACCCGGGTTCAGTACCACAATATGATCTCGGGTCCATATTGATGAGTCAGTTATGTTGAAGTACCAGGGTTCAGCACCACACTACCATCTCTTGGGTTCATATTGATGAATCAGTTATGTTGGAGTACTCGGGTTCAGCACCACACTACCATCTCTTGGGTCCATATTGATGAGTCTGTTATGTTGGAGTACCCAGGTTCAGCACCACACTACCATCTCTTGAGTCCAAATTGATGAGGTTCCTAGGACTAGTGCTCTGATCCAAATTGTAGAGCCGTATGATCTAGCCGCCATCTTGTTGATAATGTAATGCTCGGTTAAGCCTATCGTTGGTGAGATCTCCCTAACCTTCTTGATTCTCACTACTAATTAGTATGATTTAATTCTCTTATATTTTCCAATCGAAGTTTTGGATTGTACCTAGTGAATAATTATTTCACCATTGTTGTTTGAAGACAACTGTACCAACATTCGATCAGATGGGCGATTGTCACTTGTTCGGTATCACTATCTCATTTATATCTTACAACACGTCTAGCATCCATATTGCTCTCCAACCTTCTACTGTATAACCTATAACACTCATTACATTAATATATTGATTTATGGCTACTGTACCATAACCTATGATACTTATAGCCACATTATATTATTATTTATTGGCTGCACAAACCTGACTGTGATGCCTGGGAGACATGCGTTATTATGGAAACTTGTTTTACACTAATTATCTTCTTGCTGGTTATCTAGGGAATCTGAAGAGTTACATATGGGTAAATAGCGATCACTACACTCTTATGCCATACATCACAGTATTATTGAGTATATATATCATAATAGATATAGCACAGAACCCTGTATCCCATAACACCGCACATACTTAATTTTGGATAATTAACCGGAGAAGAGGGCCATTCATGTTTATTAATCCCTATAGTACCAGAGGGTATTACTATAAATGTAACCTCACGTACCAAGCATTGTGGCCAAAATGGCTTCAAAGTCGAGAGAGAGCATCCTCTCACCCCGACAGCTAGACGAGTACTACCCGTGGGACCTTAGATACACTATGAGAAGTGTTGCCAAGGTCTCAAAGCAGTGATTACAAGACATGGTATCAGGTACTGCTCAGTACAAGGACCGATTATTACTGACGTATGTCATACGGCGCTGGTACTGGCGAGTGACTTTTTTACTGTCGGCAATTGTACGTCGCTGGCACTGTAAGGGACAAATGCCTGTGTATGCAAATGATATTTCCTAAAATTCTGACAGAATTCAATATGTTTAACATATACTGTATAGTGTAATTTTGTCCCATGTGTGTATATGTTACTTGTATGATGAACATGTGAAGAGTGAAGACCAGCAAATTTCTATTGAAAAACGTATATCTGTGTGTGAGGGGTTTGATGGAGGTGAGAGAGAGAGCGCGACATAGATATACTTAAAGACGAGAAAGTGCACAAGACCATGACTCATCATATTTTGTGCAGGAAAAGGAAGGAATAGTGAAAATAAGACGACAAATAGCCAATAATTGATGAGGTGGGAAATGTAGTGGAAAAGGACAAGGAGGGGGATGGGACACACGTAGGGGAGAGGAAAGAGGTAGTAGAGGGTGAATATGCCTCTAATCACATATTGCTTCCATTTGAGTGGCTGTGGGGCATTTTTGTTTTCATGGGATTTCCTCCGTGAGGCCTATCGCATCCACTATACTGATACTTCCGTGAGACCTATCGCGCTCATCTGGTTAAAAGTAATCTATCCAAATTTGAGCACTTTTAAGACATCAGATTAGCCGTACAACAGTTAAATATATGTTGTTGTTGTTGTTGTTGGTGTTCCCCAAGCTGCCTGGCCGAACAGCCCCAAGGCCCCGAGTAAGGCCAAGGCCATAAACGAGCGCCCCCACAGAACCCTCCCTGCCGACCACAATAAAGCCTGGGTGACCGAAGCCACTCCATGGCGGGGAGCTGAGAGGGTGCGTAAACGCCCGGGAAACCAAAGCCCCACCCAGGGCCCTGTGCCCCTCAGCAATTATGAAGAGAAAGTTGAGGGGCAATGGAATAATGTGAGCTTTAGCTTCCAACCTTGGTAGATTGGGAGGTCAATCCACGGAAGAGACGCCGTCACTTGAGATCTAGAAAATACATAAGTAAAAGGAACAGTCAGAGTAAGCTATGGGTATGGCAGAGATCGCTCAGGTCTCACTCTGATAGACCAGCCCCTCGCCATATGGATCCAAATATATGTAAATATGCTTTACCAATAACAAATTTCTGAAATAAGCACCATCAAATTCAGTCATGACAGATAACTTTGTACCACAATGGCGCCCACAAAATGTGACTAATCAGAACACAGCTTGAAAAACCAGCAGGCCGATCTCTGTTATTCTATAGGGCCTCTTTTATGATTTTTCTGATGCCCACAGCTATAATGTTAACTTTCTTTACGGAATGTTGGATATTGTAACTGGTCTCTTACCAATTTTAATATATATAATGATATGTATGTACTAATGTATAGTGTAAAATAAGTATTACTTGGAAAACAGCTGTTAAATTTATTGAAAAGCTAGGTTATATAATTAAAAATATCAACACACAAGATTTGGCCTCCATGAAACAAAACAAAAACATATATTTGGTTCACTCTAATTGGATCCATACAAAAATCCTGCGCTGATTAATTCCTCACAGCAAAATATATATTTTTCAAGCTGGTTTCAGTAGCTACAAACAAAATAAATAAATAAAATACATAAATATATATATATACAAGACGAAAAGTATCACAAGGGTATTGGTAGCGAACAAAATATGTATTATGGTACCAACGTTTCGACATATCAACTTACGTTATCATCAGGGTCTAAACATTAAAGAGAAAGAGCACACAATATATAACTAACATACAAATTATTCAATGGGAGTTACAGACATTAGTGTACGATGTTTGAAGGAGCTTAAAAGGGGCAGAATATACAATGTATAAAGGAGCAGAACATGTAAAATATTCAATGGGAATTACACATTAATGTACAATGATTAAAGGGGCAGCAAATTCAAATTATTCTAGGGAGTTACACATATTAATTCACAATGTTTAAAGGGGCAGAACATACACATTATTCTATGGGAGTTTCAAATATTACTGTACTATATTTAAAGGGGCAGCAGATATGGTATTGTTAAGTTGGGGTTTCATTTTTTGTATATATATTGACTCTAGGGTTCTCACACTTTTACCTGGGCAAGTATCTATTTATCTATTGCCTGACGCTGTGATCCCCGAAGGTGTGGCCACGAACAAATCACCCTGATGCACCTCTGTCCCCAGTCAGTCAACGCCCCTCCTCCAAACCAGCACCGCCTTCATCCATATACTTCCTCACTCCATCTTTCCACCTCTCTTGCGGTTTACCTCTCCCTCTCTGTCCTTCCACCTCACTCTCGTACACTCTCTTAGTCATTCTCTCGCTTCCCATACGTTCCATATGGTCGAACCATCTCAAGGTGTTCCTTTTCACACTTTCCAGCACATCTATCTCCACACCGCACCTCCTTCTTGCTTCCTCATTCGTCTGTCTATCCCTCCATGTAACTCTGCACGCACTTCTCAAGTAACTCATTTCCACCCCTCTGACTCTTGGTCAGAGTCTCTTCTCCAACGTCCATGCTTCGCTTCCGTAAGTCAGTGTCGGTATTACCACACTGTAATGCAAGGACATCTTCACTTCCATACTGACCACCCTATTTCTTGTTACTGCTTTCAGCATTCCTACAACCCTCTTCCCCTGTTGCACCCTCTCCTGCACTTCTTCATCCATAGTCCCATCTTTACTCAACACACTGCCCAGATACATAAATGAGCTGACAATCTCCATAGCCTGACCGTTCAACTTCACCTCACACTCTGTGGCTTCACCCCTTTCGAAGACCATATCCTTGCTCTTCCCCGCATTTACCTTCAAATTCTGTTTTTCGCACACTGTTCCAAACACATTTACCAGATCCTGCAACTCCCTTTCATTATCGCTCATCAGAACTGTATCATCAGCAAACAACATTACAGGTAGCTTCTACTCATTTCCCTCCCTTATCAGCGATACACCAACATCCATTACTCTTCCTTGTATTTATTTAATGACTCCATCCATATACCTGTATACAGTAAATAACCACCCAAACATTCAGGTCAAAGAACTCGCTCTGCTCATTCTCCACACGTACTGCTGCCTTTACACCCTCATACATGCTCTTCACTGTTTTCAGCAACTTGCCATCTACTCCGTATATTCTAAGTACTTTCCACATACCTTCTCTATCCACTCTGTCATAGGCCTTCTCCAAGTTCATAAAGGCAACATATACCTTTTGTTGCTTCTCCAGATATTTCTCCACAACAACATTCAGGTTAAAAAACTGATCTACACATCCTCTTCCCTTCCTAAAACTGCCCTGCTCGTCACCTATCCATTTCTCCGTTCTCACTCTCACTCTCTCAATCACTACCCTACTGTACACCTTCCTTACTACACTTAGAAGACATATTCCTCGGTGGTTAAAACACACTCCTCTTTCCCCTATACCCTTATAGAGGGGGACTATTAGGCCTGTCAAATTTTGCAACACTCTGCATGTTCTCTTACTGCTGAGTGAGGAGGGCTTTGTAGGGGGCGGCCTGTTCGGCTCGACTGGCCTATGTGCTCATCGGTGCGGATTTTGAAAGCATGTGTAGTGCTCCCAATATACCCTGCCTGGCAGCACGGGCAGGTAAAACAATACACAACCGATGAGAGCAAGTCTGTCGGCACTCGATCCTTGAAATGAAACAATTAACTTATTTTGAATGTGCTTTTATGTATGAATCGAACGTTGATTTGTAAGTAAAATGTTGACAACATATTTTTTTAGTGATTTTGTCAATGTTCATGGACAATTCTCAAAGATAAGGTCAAGTTAAGTATACAGTTGGTATACAGAGTTCTGGTTCATATTTATTATTGAACAATTTGTTTACTAGTATATCAAATAATTGGGGACAGTAGCCATTATTCATGAACAAGGTTTTGAGAAAGACTAGTTCTTTGTGAAATAATTCATAAGTAGAGGAGAGTGAGAAGGCCCTATGCATCAATGTTTTCGCTGTGTTTATTTTGAAGCGAAGCTGCCTGTAGATAAAAGAAGCTAGTGCCCAGCCATGAAAAGGTAGGTTTTAGAAAAATAGAAAATATTCGAGAGTTATTGCATCATTCATAAAGTAAATCTAAAAAAGGAAGTTTGCCATTACATTCTGGCTCTTTTGTGAATTGAATGTTAATGAGATGTTAGTTGATAGCCTATATTCTAAGAAGTTGCTAGCTTGAGTGGCATTAGGCTATTAAAATATAATGTTGGTGATGAATTCAGTAACAGCGACCATCGTACGATAACTTTCACTTTAAACTTTACTAGTAACGAACCAAATAGTAGCATCGAAAAAGTCCCTAATTTCAAGAAAGCAAACTTTCATAAACTTAGAGCTATGTTTAAAGAAACTGACTGGAGCTTTTTAATTAACAATAACGACATAAATACATCTTGGAAGTTATTCAAAACCACTTACCTAAAAGCAGTGCAAGACTGCATACCATCGAAAATACGGCGTCCAGGCCATAATAATAAGCCCAAATGGTGGAATAAAGATATTTCAAACTGCCTGCTTGCTAAAAAAATTTGCTAATAATAGATTAAAATCCTCACAAAATGACGAAGAACGGGTGAAATTTGTAGAGCTACGACGCAAAGCCAAACAGTTAATTAAGCAAAGTAAAAAGACCCTAGAGTTACATATTGCGAATCAAAGTAAAACAAACCCGAAATAATTCTATGGTTATATCAGAAAGAAAAAAGTAGTTACTTCAACTGTTGGACCGTTAGTCGATGAAAATGGAGAATACACCAAAGACGAAGTACAAATGAGTAATGCCCTCAATACCTTCTTTGCATCAGTTTGTACAACAGAAGACCTCAGTGATATCCCTACACCATCGCCGATTCAGATTGATAATTCAGATGTTCTAAGCAATATCACCGTTACAGAGAGAGAAATATTGAATTGTTTAGATAAACTCAAGGTAAATAAAACGCCTGGACCTGATACAATCTCGCCTAGAGTTCTAAAGGAAGCTAAGGATGAGCTCTCCAAACCACTGACATTACTATTCAATAAATCCTTGCAGTCTGGAACTATGCCTGATCAGTGGAAGATAGCCAACGTAACACCGATATTAAAAAAAGGCAGCAAATCCCTACCCAGTAACTATCGTCCAATTAGCTTAACCTCAGTTGTATGTAAAATGCTAGAAACTGTCATAAGAGACAAACTCGTAAATCACTTACAGGAAAATAACATACTTAAAGATACTCAACACGGCTTTCGTAAAAAACGTTCCTGTTTAACAAACCTCGTAGACTTCTTCCACGATATCCTCAACCTCTACGATGAGAGTAAAGCTGTAGATATTATATACCTTGATTTTCAAAAGGCCTTTGACAAAGTTCCCCACAAACGTTTACTGCTAAAACTAAAAGCGCATGGAATATAAGACGGTGTTGAAATGGATAGAAAATTGGCTCAGCGACAGAAAGCAAAGAGTAGTCATAAACGGTAAGGCATCTAAATGGACCAATGTAAGTAGCGGGGTACCCCAGGGATCGGTACTAGGACCAATTGTCTTTCTAATTTACATCAACGACATAGACGAGGGTCTCACCTGTACAATCTCAAAATTTGCTGACGATACAAAAATTGCAAATAGCGTACTCTCAAAAGATCAAGTTGACGATATGCAACACAATCTAGATAAATTGTCACATTGGGCCCAAATTTGGCAAATGAGTTTCAATGCGGATAAATGTAAAGTACTACATATCGGATACCTAAATGAGAAAGCAAACTATTCGATGAATGGCACTCAGCTTAAGAATGTAAACAGAGAAACCGATCTGGGAGTAACAATATCGAGTAACCTAAAACCGAGTCAACAATGTTCAGAAGTTGTTAAGAAGGCAAACAAAATAATTGGCTTTATAGGCAGGTCATGTGACCATAAATCCAAAGACGTTATCCTAACCCTTTACAATTAGTTAGTCCGCCCTCTTCTGGAATACTGCGTTCAATGCTGGTGCCCTTATTACCAAAAAGACATAAACAAGCTAGAACGAGTTCAACGTAGAGTTACCAAAATGATACCTAGCCTAAAGAACAAACCATACGAAGAGCGTCTTAGAGAATTAAATCTATATCCTTTAACCCAGCGCAGATTAAGAGGTGACTTAATTCAAGTGTTCAAAATCATCAAAGGCATCGACAATATGAACTGTAGTAAGTACTTCACTATCGACCAATAAAATTACACACGGGGAAACGGTTGCAAAATTATTGGTAAATCTTTTAACTCACACGAATCTAAGAATTTCTTCTTCAATCGAGTTGTCAACTTGTGGAATGGGCTTCCCCGAGACGTTATAGACTGCAGCACCGTTGATTCATTTAAACTCCGCCTAGATAAATATCTCGCATCAAACCCGCGACTGACTGCGTTTGTAAATGAATAACTTTATTTTATCCTCCCCTCAGTTACTAACTCATGTGTCCGCTACTAACTTCCTGGTCCTGCCACGGACATTAGTTCCAGAGCAGTGGTTCCCTTTCCAAAGTTCCCTTGCCCACTCTAAACCACTGTTAGGACACTTGATCCTCAGTGTTTTGGAGGACGAGCAGCCTAGAAGGGTCACTAGACCTATTGTTGCTTGATTTCCTTTGTACTCCTTTGTACTAAGGGTATCATTCACATATCTGCGATAAAGGAATGGTATGAAGTGAATGGGACAGTTTTCTAGCCAGATTTTTTTTCTCAAAATTACAAAGGAATATATCAGCAAACGTACAGCTAAGCGGATATCCCACAGCAACACCGTCTATTTGTTTGTATAATTTGTCATTAAAATTAAGAAGACTATCTTTCACACATATAGATAATAAGTTCTTAAAACCATTGTATGGTAATTACACATTTATATACAACCTCACCAAACCCAGGCAAGACAGCTACACACTTGCCTGGTACAGTATGGAAATAGATCTGACTGTGAACCAAAGGAGAGGGGTTATATTGGAAGGATGGTGTGGCGATCTGGAGGTCGCCTAAGTAGAGATGGTGATGGTGAGGTAAAAATGGAGAGTACTAATCAGTGATTTGCCAAAAATAATCCAAGAAAAGGTTGTCAAAAATGTCGGCAAGACCTCCCCAGAGCAGTAGCCCAGCCTTGATCCTGCCGACATTCAAAATAAACAGTACGGAGATGGACTTACTTCTAACTCGCCCTCATTTACCTCCCGGCAAGAAACATCCTATTACCACTGTGCCAGCCGTATACTCCCTTCAGCCACTTAAAAATGTGGGAAATGATTTGCCTGGGTACTATTTGAGTGAAATATAAAGCGAAGAAGGGAGGAGTTAAGATCAAAGCTGCCGTGCGTCTATGACTGTGTGCATACACCCAGCCGGCTCAACCAATCAGCGAGCCGCCTGGCATGAGGGGCGGGAACATAAGAAGGAGGGCGGGACCAGAGAGATTCGACCCACCTTCCCCTCTGCAGCCCTCACTTCACCACCATTAACAGGAACCTCTACCATCGTTGCTGGAACAGTAAATGGTTCAATGTGAAGCAGGGATATGGCTTTATTAACCCAAAAACGGCGAGCTGTGTGTAGTGAACACCATGTAACTGGGCAGCAATATTAGGCTCCATTCCCGCCTAAAATCGTAATTTTACGATAAATATCGTTATTACTTATTCATATGCGCCTATTTTACGTTTAATATGAAGATAGTAACATGTAACAACAATAAAACAAGTAGGAATAGTGTTTGGATGGTCAAAATCGCGTATATATTCCGACCGGTCATTCATGAAATGTGAGGCAGCCGCGGCATATATCCTCCCCTCTCTGTGCCTGGAGAGACACTGAGGGTGTGAGGCTTGTCTCTATCTCTCTCTCTATTTCCCACGCATCGACACACGTAACACCACAGCCTAGGATCGGCTTAGAGATATTGGCGCGGTAAATACGCCAATAAATATGGTAATAAGAGGACAAATAGGTGATAATTGAAAGGGGGGGGGGGGGGGAAAGGAGGGGATTTTGACACATATGGAGGAGTGATAGGAGGTATTTTGTTTTTAAGTGCTACTGGGGCCTGTTAAAAGTTTTTTTTAGGCCTTGGCTCATATGAGGACGCTCGCCATCGCCCAGTACGGACTAATATGAGGATGCTCGCCGTCCATGGGTTAACAGAGAGGACACAGGAGCCGATATTTTCGCTCATAGTTGCCGAATCTCATTTCCAAATCAACACCACTCAATACCCTCTCTCGGTGATGGCGAGAGGGTAACCTTTACCATCATAAAGGGGAGCAATGGAGAGGAGGCAAATAACATCAGAGGATCAAAAGGGCTCCAGACATGCTTGGGGGAAGAAAAAGGAGGATAATAAGCGGGAGAAGGTCGGCCTGGAGACAGACAAGATCACTGTCGACCTAAGCCGACTTTCAATCATCTTACCTGTTCTACTCACAGCCAATAACCTACCAACGATTGTGATTCCTCCTAATCTTCTCCAGCAACCACCAGCAGTCGCCAATACCAAGAAAACTCCCAGAAAGACGCCAAAGAAGATGATCTTCCTTGTACCTATTCGTTAACAGGATCAACACATCAGCGCCACAATCCCAACAGGCTGAGCATCCTGAAAATCTAACTTCGCAGGCAACACAGGGAACCACATCTCCAACACCTCCTATCATCATTCCTCCAGAAGACGACTCCACTGCTAGCGCTCGCAAGCTCAAGCTATGCCTGTCTCGTCGCCTGATTATTTGGCAATAATTTGAGTACTATATTGCTCATCCCCTTATTTTGTGTGCATGATCTTTAGTTAAGTGCTCGCTAAACAGCCCAGCATTTGCATTGCACGATATTTTGCTGTATTTTTAATGGTAAAGATTTGTCAAACAGAACCCTGTTTTGCATCTAACGATGACAACGACTCACCCACTGGCTTGTAAACAAACTTTTTTTGCTTTTGCTTTCTTCATATTATATTTCGCCTTAATTGTATTTAGTGTTGTATATGCTTCAGTAGTTGTATTTGCTTGCATGGTAGTGTGGTAGTGTAGTATTTTTGACTGATAAACTTCTGTTTATTTCAAAACAACTCCAATAGTTTGGGAGGCAGCAGACGACAACAACAATTGGAAACATACCTTATTTTGTATAATATATATTAACTCCAATAGTTGTTGTGTTCAGTATCCTACTCTAGCTATATATATCTGTAATTTTAGTTGTTGCTTGCATGATCTTGTAGTAACTTTTGACTGATAAACGTTGTTTATCTAAAAAGTGTCCTGCTTGACTAGGTCTAGCCTACAACGACACCAGCGCTATCTGTTGATACATACAGTATATTAACCCCTTGTGTGTAGTTATACTTTTTATTTCATATAATATCTATTTGGTGAATTGTAAATTTAGTTACATATTCCATTATATACAGGTATATTATATATATATATATATATATATATATATATATATATATATATATATATATATATATATATTAGTAAAGCCAGGTAATACATTTTCTTTAATACATACGAGGTTGAAAGAAATGGCAATTTCTGCGTTGGAAATTTTATTATTCAAAGTTTCCAGGTCTCTGATGAGTTTTCGCTGGGTGGCAGGAAGTAGATGAATGAGATGAGCAAAATTCATGGTGGTAGAGGGTTACATAAATGTACATGATGATACAGGATATACGACACGTTTCACTGGACAACCAGCATTATCAAGTAAGGGTAGAATGATATAAAAGGTAAACAGGAAGGGTATAGAGGGTGGAGGATCAGAGGAGGCGAAAATCAGGGGGCAAAAGTCTCCTATTGGTGGAGGGGTATTCTAGGAGTGCAAAAGGGGGAACCGCTTCACGCAGGCGCACTGGATGCGGGATGGTGTTGGTCGGGTGGCGGGGTCAAAGCTGATTAGCTGCGTGTCGAGGGGCGTGGCCTAAGTTGTGTGGTCCGTGTGGCGCCGGCAGAAGACGAAGCTGAAGGAGGTAGCGCGGGGGGCTGCGTCAAGGGCACCGGGGGGCGAGGAGGGGCGTTAGGTCCTATAGGGTAGTGCCTTTTGGCAGAAGGAAGGATCTGAAGGTCTAGAGTTTGTTGATGTTAGGATGTAAGGCTTGGATATATAACGCTTCGAGTATAGGTAATCTCCTTGGGTCACTTTCTTTATCGAGTATGGTGGTGTGTTTCTCTAACTCGTTGCGTGTGAGGTGGGGGTGGTTGGGGGTGAGATAGTGGTCTTTGATGGCTCCAGCCTGAAGGTGAAGAGTTAACCGACGTGAAAGATGAGTCTGCGTCATGCCAATATAGGAATGAGGTCCACAGTCCTCATAATTACAGGTATGTTGGTAAATGACGTGATCGTCGGTCATCGGGCTCTTTATCTTGGTGGAAGCTGGTTTATTGCGGAGAACGAGGTTGGAGGTCTTGGGGGATTTGTAATAAATTATTAATTTGATTTCGTTTTCCGGGTTGGTTGGGTGGACATGCTTGGAGATTATTTCTTTTAAGACGGCCTCGTCATTTTTGTGTTCAGAGGACATGTAATTGCGGTAGAAGATCTTAATTTCATTGGGGGGGGGGTGGGTCAATGTTGGGAGGACTTTGGGTGTACCATTTTTCAAGATGGTGGTTGATGGTGCTGGAGATGTCGGAGTTGGAGTATCCATTATTCACTAAAACTTGGGATAGTCTTTCTAGTTCCTGGTGGGTGTCGGCCCAGGTAGAGCAGTGCGTGAGGGCTCTCCTTACATAGGCGGAGATGGAGGATAGAAGATAACGGCGGGGGCATTCACTATCGCAGTTGAGGTATTGTCCTGTGTTAGTTGGTTTAGTGTAGACGGTGGTTTTGAACCCATGGTCGTTCAGAGCTTCGAGGAAAGGGAGTTGTCCATTGTTTGATTTTTCAAAGGTGAAGTTAAGTCCGGAGGAGGTCATGAAGCGACGCTGGTGTTCCTGTAGTTCGTGGAGGTCCTTGATTTGCACGAAGATGTCATCCACGTATCTACAGTAGACGGCGGGTCGTTGGGCAGCTAGGAGCTCTTCCTCGATGGTACCCATAAAAAAGTTCACAAAAAGAACTCCTAGGGGGCTGCCCATCGCCACACCTTCTATCTGCTTGTACATGTTGCCCCGGGGGCAAAGGAAGGGGGCCTCCTTGGTACACAGCTCCAGTAGTGTTTTCAGGGCCTTCTCCGGGATGTCCAGTGTTGGTGTATCAGGGCAATGGTAAATTCGACGTAGAATCATGTCAATGGTCCTATCCACTTGCACATTGGTGAACAGGCTTTCTACGTCGAGGGAGGCGATTGTGTGGTTGTTGTTCCGGGGGGCGTCTCGTAATATTTCCAAGAAATCGTGGGCTGAGTTAAGGTTGTATTGGCTGGGCACGTAGGGGATGAGGAGGTTATTCAGGACCTTGGCGATCTGGTAGGTGGCAGTGGGGATCTGGGAGATGATGGGGCGGAGGGGGTTCCCAGGTTTGTGTGTTTTGATGTTTCCGTACGCATAACCAGGGGTGTATTCTCTGACGAGATTTTTTTTTACTTGATAATGCTGGTTGTCCAGTGAAACGCGTCGTATATCCTGTATCATCATGTACATTTATGTAACCCTGTACCACCATGAATTTTGCTCATCTCATTCATCTACTTCCTGCCACCCAGCGAAAACTCATCAGAGACCTGGAAACTTTGAATAATAAAAATTTCCAATGCATAAATTGCCATTTCTTTCAACCTCGTATGTATTAAAGAATATATATATATATATATATATATATATATATATATATATATATATATATATATATACACTTTTTTTTAGGCTAGGTTATCACACCTGGTAGCCTATTTCTGCGTATTTCAATTTTATTATTTTCGGTTAGGCTATTCAACGCTGGTGGCCTATTTCTGCATATTTCAACATTTTTGTTTTGGGTTACGCCATCACTCCTGGTGGTCTATTTCTGCGTATTAAATTTGTTTTTGTTTTCAGTTACTGTTAGGCTTTCACTGCGTATTTCCTTTTTTTGTTTTCATTTCCATTTTGTTAAATACTGCGTATTTAAGAAAGAAATTATAATAAATTTAATAAGGTACATAACATATAATAAATTGTCTTCGGTTAGGCTATCTCCACTGGTAGCCTATTGCTGCGTATTTCAATTTTTTTTAAACTTTTGGTTAGGCTATCACCCTTGGAGGCCTAATTTTTCAAAATGTTTGTTTACGGTTAGGCTATCACCCTTGATAACCTATTTCTGCGTATTTCAACATTTGTTCTCGGTTGGAGTGATTGAAGTGTTTTTAAAATTAGTGAAGTGTTTTAAAGTGAGTGAAGTGATTTTTAATTAAGTGAGTGAAGTGATCTGAAGAAAGTGACTGTCACCATGCCTCGCACTTGTACGAACTGCGCCGGTAGGTTTGGTGAGTCCATGTTTGCTACTGTCGACCTTCAAGTCTGCCGACTCTGCCAGCAACGAGAGAATTTGACAGTGAAATTAGATGAAGCCTACAACAAGATCAACGTCCTCACCATGAAGCTGAAATCACTCAAAGAGTTTGTAACACTCAACGTTGGAGTACCATCAAATGAAGCAATTAATACCACTGCGGCATCTTCCAACAGCCCAACGCCTGATATAGTGGTACCCACTTCAGTACATGCACCACGTCAGGAAAATAATTACTTCGCTCCCTCTCAGGACAACTTCCGCGTTGTGAGAAACAACGTTCGCCCCATCACAAGGAGGATCATCACCGAAACCATATGCCAGAACCATTAGCAGATTCTTGCGGACTTAGACGACAAAGAAGAAATAGAAGAAATTTGGCTTGTACGAGATTCCATGGTTCGTGGACAACTTATGGAGTTGTGCGCCAAGGCACCAAAAACCAGGAAGCGCTTTTGTATCCCGGGTGGCGGTGTGAACGACGTTGCAGCTGCAGTCAACGAAGTTTCAAAGCTAGTCCCCTCACGCACAATGTACATCATTCATGTCGGATCTAATGACGTGCAGCGGATCCGATCAGAGGACCTCATGCTGAAGTACCGGAAGCTGATTCAGAAGTATACGGAAAAATCAGGCAGTCATTATATCAGGGAACGTCCCCAGGATCGGTGTGAAGACCCGATTCTTCAATATTGCCACTAGCGTGAATCGTCGTCTGTCTAACATCTGCAGGGAGGAAAATGTTGGATTCATCAATACCTGGAATGACTTCTAGCGTGAAGATCATCTGTTTGTAGCAGATGGAGTCCATCTGAACCAGGTGGCAGCAGTAAGATTTGGCCGCCTTCTTCACGATGCAGTAAAGGATTTTCGGAGAAAAAGCAGAGCCAACCAAGGACCACCAGGGACGAGGTTTGAGGCCCGAGGACCACCAGGGACAAGGATCGAGGACCATGGACGACTAGGGGTGATGATCGAGGACCGGGAACTACCAGGGACGACGATCGAGGACAGCTAGAATGGAGGACCACCAGAGACAATGATCGAGGACGAGGACCACTAGGGACAATGATTGAGGATACCGAGGACCGAGGACATCCAGAAACGAGGACTGAGGACAGATGGGTACATTAATGTAGATCTGAGCAGAACCAAGAATTTTAATAAAGAGCGTTCCGCGAATTCCAAATCCAAAACTTTAAATGTTTTCTATGTAAACGCCCCTAGCATACGCAATACATTTTCAGATTTAGAGGAACTAGTGATTACAGAAAATTACGATGTTATTGGCATAACAGAATCTTGGCTCAATACAGAAGACAGAGACGTTTTAACGGAGTATTCACTTCCCGGTTATGTAATGTTTGAGAAAAGCCGAATTAATAGAAATGGAGATGGAGTTTTATTTGTTATCAAAGAAAGTCTTAACCCGACCCTCTGGTCAAAACCTCAAATTGTGAACGTCGATACATCCTTTGTGCTAATAAAGAATAATAAAGGTACAAAAATAATACTTGCACTAATATACAGACCTCCAGCTCAATCAGTATATACTGACCGAGAAATTTATGAGCAAATTGCAGATTTAAGTAACTCGCATGATACCGTAATTTTGGGCGACTTCAATTTACCTGTGACCAAGTGGGGAGATAGTATTACTTCACACTCTGGACAAGACCTGTATGTAAACTTGCAGGAGAGTTCGCTATATCAATTTGTTAGATCTCCAACCCATGGAAATAATGTCCTTGACCTTGTACTTTCAACAAAAGAAGAATTGATAGAGAATTTGAATGTCGGTGATGAATTCAGTAACAGCGACCATCGTACGATAACTTTCAGTTTAAAGTTTACTAGTAACGAACCTAATAGCAGCATCGAAAAAGTCCCTAATTTCAAGCAAGCAAACTTTCGTAAACTTAGAGCAATGTTTAAAGAAACTGACTGGAGCTTTCTAATTAACAATAACGACATAAATACATCTCGGGAATCATTCGCGACCACTTACCTAAAAGCAGTGCAAGACTGCATACCATCGAAAATACGGCGTACAGGCCATAATGATAGGCCCAAATGGTGGAATAGAGATATTTCAAATTGTTTGCTTGCTAAAAAGTTTGCTAATGATAGATTAAAATCCTCTCAAAATGACAAAGAACGGGTGAAATTTGTAGAGCTACGACGCAACGCCAAGAAGTTAATTAAGCAAAGTAAACAGACCCTGGAGTTACATGTTGCGAATCAAAGTAAAACAAACCCGAAATAATTCTATAGTTATATCAGAAAGAAGAGAGTAGTTACTTCAACTGTTGGACTTTTAGTCGATGAAAATGGAGAATACACCAAAGACGAAGTACAAATGAGTAATGACCTCAATACCTTCTTTGCATCAGTTTTTACAACAGAAGACCTCAATGATATCCCTACACCATCACCGATTCAGATTGATACTTCAGATGTTCTAAGCAATATCACCGTTACAGAAAGAGAAGTATTGAATTCTTTAGATAAACTGAAGGTAAATAAAGCGCCTGGACCTGATACTATCTCACCTAGAGTTATAAAGGAAACTAAGGATGAACTCACCAAACCACTGACATTGCTATTCAATAAATCCTTGCAGTCTGGAACTATGCCTGATCAGTGGAAGCTAGCCAACGTAACACCGATATTGAAAATAGGCAGCAAATCCCTACCCAGTAGTATGTAAAATACTAGAAACGCTCATAAGAGACAGACTCGTAAATCACTTATAGGAAAATAACATAATTAAAGATACTCAACACGGCTATCGTAAAAAACGTTCCTGTTTAACAAGCCTCTTAAGACTTCTTCCACGATATCCTCAACTTCTACGATGAGAGTAAAGCTGCAGATATTATGTACCTTGATTTTCAAAAGGCCTTTGACAATGTTCCCCACAAACGTTTACTGCTAAAACTAAAAAGCAACAGAACAAAAATGGTGTGTTAGAAAGAAGTGTGGTCTGTTTGTTTTGTGTAGTGACATGAGCTAAAGACATGGGTGTTTTTGTGAGGGCTAACTTGATTATTATCTGTGTAGGCGAGACACAAAACAAAGCAGAGATGGAGGCCAGACAAATGAAACAACGGATCCAGCAACTCTGTATCACAAAGGCGCTAAAATGCGTCATGATCCTCAAGGTCAGAAGTTCCTATTTGTACAAAGTACAAAGGAAATCAAGCAACAATAGGTCTAGTGACCCTTCTAGGCTGCTTGTCCTCTAAAACGCTGAGGATCAAGTGTCCAAACAGTGGTTTAGAGTGGGTAAGGGAACATTGGAAAGGGAACTACTGCCCTGGAACTAATGTCCGTGGCAGGATTAGGAAGTTAGTAGGAGACAGATGGGTTAGTAACTAAGGGGGGGATAAAATAAAGTTATTCATTTACAAACGCAGTCAGTCGCGGGTTTGATGCGAGATATTTGTCTAAGCGGAGTTTAAATGAATCAACAGTGCTGCAGTCTATAACGTCTGTATATAACGTGTGTGTACACCCATGTATGATATTTCCTCTTCACCAATAACGTTCTTAATTTAAGGGGGTAGGGTCCATATATATATATATATATATATATATATATATATATATATATATATATATATATATTTTATGTTTACTTAAGTATTTTATTTATGTTTCAGTGTTCTCCCTAGACCTCCATCAAAATAAATAAATAAAACTCACGATCCCCCTTACAGATAAACATATAAATTTTGTCAGCCGGGACGGTTCCTCCAAAAACGCCAGGAAATAAAAAAAAGGCATAAATATTAACCCAGTGAACCCCAGCGACGACAACGTGTCGTCGGCAATGTATTTTTTTGCCAACCCCAGCGACGACAACGTGTCATCAATGATAATTACTCCGGTCATATGGCACCTAGAGGGCTCAGATTTGTATGGGAACTGTGTAAGTATCCCACGCAACCATGCCGATGGTTGAAAACTCTGAAAGTCCAACCATCTGCGCGTGAGCGCGCAAAAACATGGTTTTAGGGTGTTTTTGCCTTCAATTTTTTACTCTTGTAAAATCGACTTTCGGGCGCACCGTAGGACCCCTTTTTGACCTAGGGGATCGTTTTTTGTGGTTTTTCCTTCATTCCTAACCCATTCGCTATTGTTTCTGGAAAAAAAACATTTTTCAAATCCTGCTGGTCCCTGGTGGTACATTTATTATAAACTGGCTGGGGCTCAGTGGGTTAAGGGCACGGAAGGTCTTGGTATTGATAAAGAAATGGAGCGAAAGGTCTTACAATCGATAACCTATTGGGACAAACGTCTAAAATTTCAAAACAAATGGAGTTAATCATGAAGGAGTAAGGGGACCAGAAAACAACATCCCCCTTAAACATCTTCCTCCTCCCTAGCCCCCTTTTCTTCCTAATACTTCCTTCTGTCAACTTCTTCCTTCACATCATTGTCTGCTTTTAACCCTCTCCAGATCCAATTACGTATTTAGTTTATTTTATTTTATTCAGTAGTATGTAAAATGCTGGAAACGCTCATAAGAGACAGACTCGTAAATCACTTAGAGGATAATAACATACTTAAAGATACTCAACACGGCTTTCGTAAAAAAACGTTCCTGTTTAACAAACCTCTTAGACTACATCCACGATACCCTCAACTTATACGATGAGAGTAAAGCTGTAGATATTATATACCTTGATTATCAAGAGGCCTTTGACAATGTTCCCCACAAACGTTTACTACTAAAACTAAAAGCGCATGGAATACAAGACGGTGTGTTGAAATGGATAGAAAATTAGCTCAGCGACAGAAAGCAAAGAGTAGTCATAAACGGTAAGGCATCTAAATGGACCAATATAAGTAGCGGGGTACCCCAGGGATCGGTACTAGGACCAATTCTCTTTCTAATTTACATCAACGATATAGATGAAGGTCTCACCTGTACAATCTCAAAGTTTGCTGACGATACAAAAATTGCAAACAGCGTATTCTCAAAAGAACAAGTTGACGATATGCAACACAATCTAGATAAGTTGTCATGTTGGGCCCAAATTTGGGAAATGAGTTTCAATGCGGATAAATGTAAAGTACTACATATCGGATACCAAAATGAGAAAGAAAACTATTAGATGAATGACACTCAGCTTAAGAATGTAAACAGAGGCACCAATCTGGGAGTAACAATATCGAGTAACCTAAAATCGAGTCAACAATGTTCAGAAGTTGTTAGGAAGTCAAACAAAATAATTGGCTTTATAGGCAAGTCATTTGACCATAGATCCAAAGACGTTATCCTAACCCTTTACAATTCCTTAGTCTGCCCTCTTCTGGAATACTGCGTTCAATCCTGGTGCCCTTATTACCAAAAGATATAGACAAGCTAGAAGGAGTTTAACATAGAGTTACCAAAATGATACCTAGCCTAAAGAACAAACCATACGAGGAGCGTCTTAGAGAATTAAATCCATTTCCTTTAATCCAGCGGAGATTAAGAGGCGACTTAATGCAAGTGTTCAAAATCATCATAGGCATCGACAATATGAACTGTAGTAAGTACTTCACTATCGACCAATCTAATTACACGCGGGAAAACGGTTGCAAAATTATTGGTAAATCTTTTAACTCTCATGAACCTAAGAATTTCTTCTTCAATCGAGTTGTCAACTTGTGGAATTGTCTTCCCCGAGACGTTATAGACTGCAGCACCATTGATTCATTTAAACTTCGCCTAGACAAATATTTTGCATCAAACCCGCGACTGACTGCATTTGTAATTGAATAACTTTATTTTATCCCCCCCTCAGTTACTAACCCATCTGTCCCCTACTAACTTCCTAATCCTGCCACGGACATTAGTTCCAGGGCAGTAGTTCCCTTTCCAATGTCCCCTTACCCACTCTAAAACACTGTTTGGGCACTTGATCTTCAGTGTTTTGGAGGACAAGCAGCCTAGAAGGGGCACTAGACCTGTTGTTGCTTGATTTCCTTTGTACTCCTTTGTACTCCATGGACCTCGACACTCATCAAGATGAATCCTATGAAGATGAAAGAGAGGATGATTCCGAGAAAGAGGATGTGGATGTGGAACTATTTTATGCTGAAGACCCTGAAGAAGACCCCTTCTACACCACTTCAGTCTGCCAGCTCAGAACCATCACAACGACCCCGGAGAAGATTTACTACAAAAACTCAGACATGTTAAGGCATCAGGTCTGGTAAATTTTCATAAACACGTTGAAGAAAAGTGTAAAAAAACGTGAACACCTTATGAAGAAAAAACACCACATAAATACAACTCCATCAACATCAGTGACCTTCCATCACCAACCTCACCTGCCTCTCCACACCACCAACACCACGTGACACTGCTGCTCCAGAGATGCTCCTGTCAACAAAAACCCTTACAAAATAGCAAGGAGGACAGCCATCCACCTTTTACTCTTCGACTTTGCTCTTTATTTCCATCTTTACTTCTCTTTAATCCTTAGAGACCTCTAATCCCCCCCCCCCCCGTTCCAGTTCCAGAGAGTTCATTCCATGACATGGTACAATCACTAAAGCAACTCACCAGTGGGGCTCCCATCCGGCCTTCTATCCTCTACAACTACCATGGGGGCATATTAAAACGTGAATTACCTGGTCACCTATGCACGAAGCGAAGGAGAATATCAGCCAATCTACCTTAGCTCAAATCCACCTTAAGTTTCGTGGACACCATATCACCCTCACACCATATCACAAGCAGTCCATAACCGGAACTAAATGATGGAAGGTAAGGACGAGTATAGCAGTGTACTGGCCAGCATTAAGGTGGTGAATGACGGAGAAGAAGAACGAAGAGACAAGGCAAGAATAATTGTTTGCATTATTACACTAATTTGTAGATATAGTCTCGTCGAAGCATGCTATCAATTGTGCCTGATGTATGTTAATGAAAAAAATAAGAAGGTACTTTATTCAATGCAAAGCTTAACCTTCTAAGTTCATAGTTATTGCGACTTTAACCCAAAGTCGAGTTAAGTCAATCTTTGAATACCGATTGCACAGATAGATTGTAATGGGACATGAACCATATTTAGTGTATATATATATATATATATATATATATATATACAGTATATATACAGTATATATATATATACAGTATATATATATATATATATATATATATATATATATATATATATATATATATATATATATATATATATATTATTTTGTCCTTGTCCCATTCATTGTCTCTCCCAGTCAACCACATTTGTTCAAACAAGTGTTGTTTTACTTCCCAGATAACATTTCTTCTTTCAAGCAGCCACTTTCTTCCGTCCGATCTCTTTCTCCTACAACAGGCCACTTTCTTCCCAGTCCATCTCTTCTCAGGAGTTGGAAAGCCAGACAAGATTTCTTGATCGCCAACTTCTCTCTCGTGAAAAACCTGTCACCCAAGTTTAACCCAAGGACTAAAGTTTGGCCGAGGGAAATCTGTCTATATATTTACCTTGTAACTCTTCATTCCTCCTCTTCTTATCTTCGGTAATATTTTGTTCGCCTTATTTAATTCCTTGACTTAATTATATTTATCTTGTTCAACTTCACTGTTTGTATTTTCTTCCTCTAGCTTCCCTTATTAACCCTTTCACGATATAGGAACTCGATGTACTATTGTATTCTGGCTATCATTAAACGGTTTTATGTGGATTAGGAAGAACTACGAATATAAGGGGTAACATACAACTCATTTATGCCTCTGAATCCCATACATATATCCTTCCCAAACTTAATGTAATTGTCTAATGATTTGTGTCTATGTGTATGAAGGAGACAGAAGGCAAACCTGCCTGTAACAGGGGTTCCCCAAAAGTTGAAAAAGTAACAGAGCAAAAATGGTGTGTTAGAAAGAAGTGTTGTCTGTTTGTTTTATGTAGTGATATGAGCTAAAGACATAGGTGTTTTTGTGAGGGCTAACTTGATGATTATCTGTGTAGGTGAGACACAAAACGAAGCAGAGACGGAGGCCAGACAAATGAAACAACGGATCCAGCCACTCTGTATCACAAAGCAGCTGAAATGCGTCATGATCCTCAAGGTCAGAAGTTCCTATCTTTGTACACCCATGTATGATATTTCCTCTTCACCAATAAGATTCTTAATTTAAGGGGGTAGGGTCCATGTACAGTATATATATTCTGACATACGGAGCCCTGTATGTGTTTATTTAAGAGTTAGAGTTAAGAGTTGAAGGAGTGCCGAATTACCCGGGCGGCGAAGCAGACCAGCGAGCGAGGGAACCAGCTCGCCTGCATACCAGCAAACAAGCCTTCACACCTGCGTGCATCATATGGGACCCTGCAAACTACTTCGATGACCCGACGCTATGACGATGATCGAGGCCATTGGACCACGCATCTGCTACGAACTAGAGGAGCTGTCATTGGGGCGTGCACCATCCCCGCCTCCTGATTCGTTCCTACACCATCATTGCATAGTATATAAGACCCGAGTAGTGGGCATTCAAATCAGTCACATTTGGAGTTGGGAAGGTGAACTTGCAGCTGGAGGAAGACGGGGTGAAGTATTATAATGGGATTGTGACTGTCAGTCAGATTATATAAGTGTGTGTTAAGTGTGTTCGGTTTAAAACACTTATGTTGGTTAGTGAGATATGTGATTGGGAATTAACGTTAACGCTACTATTATGTACTTAACTATTTTAGTTGACTGACTTGTGGACTAAAGCTACTCTTAAGTAATTGGGTTATGATAAAAATAATATTATTGTTTTATATTAATACTTGCGAGTTCTTTCATTTTCTTTTAATTAAGCTTACATTGCTGGTAAGAACAAGTACGGTGATACTATTGTCTCATATTAGTAAAATCGCCTTAGACTAACATGGCTGTTTTAATGTTACTTCTAGTGATTTCCTAAGCTGAAGAAAATTCTTTTAGCTTCAAAATATTATTTTTGCTTTTCATATTATTTGAGTGAGACCTGAATCGAATCTATGAAGCGATCCTGTAACTTAATTTACTCATAATCAAACCTCAATGTTACGTGGTTAAGAAATACATTAATCTAATTATTAAATATATATCTAACTTTGTATGTGACTTTTATATTAATCCTGATAATAATAATATAATACTATTAACGTAAGACAAGAACCAAGAATAATAACTACATTAAATATAAATAAAAGGACATGATATAAGAACACTATTTATTCATTTCAAAAAGGGTAAGAGACAGACATATTCTTACCTTAATATTTATCTTTCAAGACTTGATATATAATTAATAGTCCTTTAGATATTGCTTATTCGGTTCATAACCATAGCCTACTAAGCTTCGGTTAAATAATAATTCTTTATAAATACTACATGACTTTAATTAGTTTCAGTATTTTATCATAATTAAAGAGTATCAGTCATTAAAGGATACCAAGTCCTAAGATCCAAAAGGAAAGGAAGCAACAACAGGAAATAATTTTATTATATTTTACTTTCGTTTTGCCTTCAGCTGACTGATACCTTAATATATATCTCTGTGGTATCTAGTTTCATCAAGTTAACCACTTGATGATCAAGATACGTAACAATATATATATATATATATATATATATATATATATATATATATACTGTGTTACGACCTGGCACTCGGGTACACAAGGGCTCTCAATCAGGACTCGAGTACGGCTCGCTGCCACAACGGAAACACACGATCCCAACCCCTGAGTACTGCCAGCCGAACAAAAAACACCAATACCCTCCAAAGTTCAATCTGCTATAACGGGGTATACAAGAACTCGGTACTAGTGTTCAACAACAGACTAATAAAGAGACAGGAATTATCTAGTCTGGTCAACAATCAAACAATGAAGTAAGAAACAACAACACCAAAGAATAGTGTTGGCCGAAGCCGAAGTAACCCACCCTTGACTAAGAACTTAAGAAGTCCTCCACCCTCTACTTCGGATCGGCACTATTACGTTACGTTAATTAATAGTCCTTAAGCATCGAGCAAGGAATCTTCTGAAAAAAGTTAGATGCTTCTCGGATGCTCGTAAGAAGTACGTATCGGATTTTGAACAGCAATTCAATAAGCAAAACACAGGCAATTAAATACTATTAAAGGTTTAAATTGGCATAAGAATAATTAAAAGAAGATGCAATAGTAAATGGCAAACATTAAAAAGAAGTACTCCGCAAATGCAACGGCAATAGCCTACTCGGATTGTGCTCGTGGGCCACTAATCAATAAAGTAGCCAAGCGTGCAACACATGAAATCAATAGTGCATAAACAATATCATACATAAGGAAAGCTTCAATACTATTCTGTATCTACTAAACGAGTAAAGTCTAGCTGGGGTACTGTGGGCAAAATGTAGCAGTGACTGTGCAAAAACGGCTCGTAGCCTAGCGAAGTCCTCACAACTGTTTAAAGTATTACGTTAACACTAAAAAGTGCACTTTGAGAAATCCAGATCCCTTGTATCTGGTTTTCTCCCGGCTCCTTGACAAAGTAAAAACAAACTGTTAATAAAATACAGGGTGGTTAGGCTCTTGCCCTCACGCACTGTAAATTATTAACTCAACACAGTCAGCCGCGAAGACAACCTAGGCTTCACTGAACCGAAACGAGTATGCAGGTTTATCGCTTAACCACTGCATCAAACAACAACTCGTAACACAGAAAAGCCTTACCCCAGTCTAGCATTACCTAGACTAGCAGAAAACAGGAATAATAATAATAACACACAGGGAAATGCATATACAAGTGCAACAAACATAAATCAATCCTATTCTAAGTTAACCCTTCCAAAATAGGCTATCTAATAGGCATGTATCTCGTGAGAAGTCAAGCGATAATATGTTGGCTGACTAGCTCTGCACCAACGGGACCATGGAAGTTAAAAAGGGTAGGGAAAAGAGGAGATAAGAATGTAAGGTAGTAGAGAAAGTTCACATCAGTCAGAAGAATATATATAGTTAGCAAGGGAAATGAGACGTCACTCTGCCTAATGAGTTCTGAAGAAAAAATGGCTAGACTTCCCTTTTTATACCCGGCCCTCTAGTGAGCCCAAAGTGAACTACTAAGGACCGCCCACTGACAATCATTACCTAATTTCTCTCTCTCCTCTGGGATAGACAAAGGCTTTCCTAGCACTGAGGGGAGGGGGGAGGGGGGGGGGGGGGGGGGTGCTAGTGAGTTAGGCCCACCTCCCGCATGGCGCACCCACTGACCCCCAAATGTGGCTGCCTCTCCCATCATTACAAATAAGTTTTACACACAATACTTATAACTAATGATATAAAATAGAACTCGTTGACTCAGATGAAAACAAAATACATATTCATATTACTTATAGTACAACGACTCACATGAACTAAGTTAGGAAACTCTACATAGACTACAGCCAAAGTTCCTGCCCTGACGATCCTAGCGAGAGTGGGGCATGACTAGGCGTTCGGTACAGCATGCTCACACTGGACATGCGTCACACCTCCCCCAAGATTTTACTTGCTCAACCCTGAGCTAAAATCTGACAAACACAGAACCCCATCAAGCCCCTCACACCCAGCGACAGCATGGCACTAAAACAAAGCTGAGTTTATCACCAAAACACATCTTATTATTAAAAAAATAAACATTCACATTTTATAACTCCTCCCAACAATAGCAAAAATACACAATATCATGCTCCCAGAGCGAGCTTACAGCAGCTCAGCCGTTTGATAGTTCGTGGACTACTCAAACTCTATAGGCTATGACAAACTTATACGATTATCTATATCAAAAGAAAGAGTTTTTATATGATTTTTATATTTTAATATGTTTTTCCCGGCTGCACTATAAGGGCAGCCTATTTTCCTCCACTCAAACCCACACACCTGTGATAGCCTACGACTGATAATCCACCCTTGATAAACAATCCGCGATCACATTGTCACATCCAGCAATATGACGGATGTCCAGGTTATACTCCTGCAACATCAAAGACCACCTGGTCAGTCTCATATTGCAATTGTGAAATTGATTCAGGAATCTCAAAGGGTGATGATCAGTGTAGATAACCACGACTGGGCCATAGGCTGGAACATACACCTCGAAGTGCCTGAGCGACAGCACAATCGCCAGTAATTCCTTTTCTATTGTAGAATAGTTCTTTTGTGCAGCATTGAACTTCTTAGAAAAGAAACTTACTGGGTGTTCCACACCTTCATTGTCTGTCTGTAGCAAGACGGCCCCAGCCCCTACACCACTAGCATCTGTTGCCAGCTGAAAAGGCCTGTTAAAGTCTGGGGCCCTGAGTATCGGGTGAGTACATAGCAAATGTTTCACCAAAGTGAAAGCCTTTTCACACTCAGGTGCCCACAAACACTTTTTGTCTTTAGATAACAAATCTGTGAGAGGTGCCAACACCATTGAGTAACCTTTTATGAAGCGTCTGTAGTAGCCTATCATACCCAAGAATCTCATAATCTGCTTCTTGGTTGTTGGGTGCGGAAATTTATTGATAGCCTGTACCTTGTTCTGAGGAGGGCACACCTGTCCCCTTCCCACTACAAACCCAAGGTACTGCACAGTGGCTTTTACGAAGTCACACTTTGCCAAATTTACTACCAGACCTGCTTCACTAAGTTTCCGGAACAAGGTCTCAAGGTGCTCACAATGGCTCTCAAAGTCGTCATCATAAATGATTACATCATCCAAATATACGGTGCAATTTGGAATGTCCTTTACAATTTAATTCATCAGGTTCTGAAACGTTGCTGGTGCATTCTTAAGTCCGTAAGGCATAACATTGCACCGGTAGGTACTCCCGTCCACAACAAAACCACATACCTCTTTAGCACGCTCGGACAAAGGTACTTGCCAGTAACCTTTTACTAAATCTACTTTAGACAAAAAACGAGCATTACCAATTTTGTCAACACTATCATCAACCCGAGGAAGAGGATATGGGTTAGTTGGAGTCAAACCGTTTAACCTACGGAAATCAATACAAAAGCGTACCTTGCCATCTGGCTTAGGCTGCAGTGTTACGGGGGAAGTCCACTTAACTGTGCCTTTCTCTATCAACCCTCTACCGAGCATATACTCCAACTCATCCCTCAGAGCTGGTAGTTTTATGGGGGGCACACGGTACGGGATTGACTTAAAGGGTAGATGGTCCCCCACGTCAACATCATGCATAGCCTGAGTAGTGAGGCCTGGGTGTTCAGCAAATACAGTGGGGTATGAACCGAACAACTGACGGATAGCATCAAACTGCGGCTCAGGCAAATGAGCTATAGCCTCGTCAGCCCTTAGGCTCGAGTTCCCCGCCCACTGATCCGCTGAAACATGTTGATCCCAGCTATCCTCCTCTGAAGCTTGACTGTCCCCCTCTCCTTCTCCACCACGGCCGCAACAAGCCAACACAGGGACAGTGAGAGGCTCAGAGGGGCGCCTCACATACTCTTTAATAAGGTTCACGTGACATAACTGGTTCTTTTTCCTCCTGTCTGGAGTGGCAACAAGGTAATCCAAGTCTGAAATTTGTTCTACAATTTTATAAGGTCCAGTGTACTTCGCAGAGAGGGAGTTACCAACCAAAGGCAACAAAATTAATACCTCTCGTCGTACAGTGAACTTCCGGAGCCTCACTTTGCGATCATACCTGTCCTTCATCAAAGCTTGTGATTCTGTCAAATTTCTACCTGCCATCTCCAGACTCTTAAGCATGCGCTCACGGCTTTCAAGCACATATTTTAATAATGGACAAGGCTGCACAGTCCCCTCCCAAATTTCTTTCAGCATGTTAAGGGGGCCCCTGACACGGTGTCCAAAAATCAGCTCGTTTGGACTAAATCCCAGGCTCTCACCAGGTACCTCCCGAGCAGCAAACAGCACATAAGGCAATCCAAGATCCCAATCCATACCGGTGTCAGCACAATAACACCTGAGCATGCTTTTAAGTGTAGCATGCCACCGCTCAAGCACCCCTTGACTCTCAGGGTGATACGCTGACGATACTACTGCTCGTATCCCATGCTGTTGCATTGTTTGCTTGAACATGTTGGAGGTGAAATTAGATCCCTGATCAGACTGAATCTCCTCCGGGTACCCGTACCTTGAGAAGTACCACAACAAGTTACTGACTACCGTCTTAGCCATTCCATTTTTCATAGGGTATGCATCGGGGTATCTAGTGGCAACATCCATTATGGTTAACAAAAATGTATTTCCCGCCTTAGTGGGAGGGAGTGGACCAACCATGTCAACAATAATTTTACTAAAGGGTGGCCCAATCACAGGAATAGGGTGTAACGGAGCCTTAGGAATAACTTGGTTCGGTTTCCCGACACGTTGACAAATATCACATGAGTTTATCCATGACTGCACATGAGACTTCATCCCCGGCCACCAAAACAATTTCCCCAAAGCCGCCACCGTTTTTCTCACCCCTAGATGTCCTGCCAGTAGTGTGTCATGCGCCAACCTCAGTAGGCTATCCCTGCACTCCCGTGGCACCACCAACTGGTCCACTACTCCGGACCCCTTTTGCCAACTACGTTTAGGGTCTTGAAAACGCCTATAGAGGATGCCTTCTAAATAAAAAAAAATCTCCTGGCTGTGCATCGCCGTCCTCGTCGAGCTCTACAGCTCCATTAGCACACGTTTGGAGCTCAGGGTCCTCTAGTTGCAACCGACGTATATCTGAGGGTGCCAAGCGATATAACTGCTCCCGGAGCAATGCATGACCTTCCCCGATACTGGGCTGCTCCCTCTGTCTCTCTCGATGTACATAACGTTGCTGTCGTGGAGACTCGTCATGCCCAGCCTCGTCACTCGATGACATGCCCAGGGGCTACTCCAGAATTAAGTAATGGTGCTAATACTGAATCACCCAGGAGAGCCGCCGAGTCAAAACTCTTAAAATCAACTCCAGCTTTAGCCTCCTGTTGATCGTTCCTCCGCTGGTCTGAAGACGGAGGACTAGGCTGTGACACTTTAGCTGCCCGAGCTCGGGTGACAACACACGCCATGGGTTGTGTCTGGCACCGCTCGACCCACTCTTGCTCTTCCCTACTAACGTCGGCCGGCCTCTCGGCAACGACTAAGGGTAGAACCTCAGAAGCGGGCATTGCAAAGTCGTTGCCGAGAAGAAGGTCGACGCCCTCCACTGGCAGTTTCTCCACAATCCCGACATCCAATTCACGTGCCACACCATCCACCTCCAACTCCAACCGCACCAGCGGGTATGACCGAGTTGCATTAATACCCTGCACCACTACCACCCGAGCCGCGATTATAGGGTGGCCAGTCAAGTTTTTCATCAGAGTCTGGGAAGCACCTGTATCACGCAAGACCTCTACTCCATGCTTGCGCCCCGCCCACATCACGCAACCCCGCCCTCTATGGTCGCAAAAAACATCCTGAGCAGGGTTCGAGCCTCCCAGGTGCTTCTGCATTGGCTGTGCCTCAGCCTCTGACGAACTGCCCCGGGCAAACTCAGATGACTTCGGAGACACACCAATGTTGCAGGCCAAAGACACAGCTGCTGTAGGTGGTTTCCTAGGACAGACTCTTGCAAAGTGCCCCTTTTTATGACATTGATAACACTCCAACTCCCCTTTGGGCTTCCCTTGGTACTGGGAAGGGCCCGGCCCCTTCTTAAATGGGACGGTGCTAGTCTTGTGGTCAGTCTTGGTATCATGGCTCTTGTACTTATTTGCATAAGGTATATCACTAACTCGGGGGGGTGGGGCGTCACGCCCCTTGTTACCTGCCTCACTACGCTGGGCAGACCCGCACCCACGAATTAGTGATAGCCGGAGGTCAGCCATCTCAGCTGCCTCCTGTAGAGTTTTTGGGTTCTTTTCTTTAATAGTTAAAGTAATTTCTGCACCAGTACACTTATAAAACTGCTCGAGCAGAAACAGCTCAGTCAACTGTTCGGCCGTCTCAGCTTTCTCAGAACGTGTCCAGTTTTTAAGTGCATCTTTAAAGTCCCGGGCATGTTCAAGAAAGGTCGCCTCCCTAGTCTTTGTAACACCCCAAAACTTCAATCGATACGTTTCCGGTTGCAACTCGTATGCCCGTAGGACAGCTCTCTTCAATTCTGGGTAGTCAATGCAAGACTCTAAAGGCAGTGCATCATAAGCCTTCAGACCCTTACCCGTAAGTCTTGAGGAGACTAGAGGTGCCCACTTCTCTTCAGGCCAATTATGCTCCCTACACTTCTTCTCAAAACGATTAAAAAATTCTGTGACTTCAGGTTCACTAAATACCGGCACCAATTTGACTAAGTGGGCCAAGGACTGTTCTCTTACTTGGCCCTCACGGCCCATCCGAGTCCCTGTCGACTCTGCACGAGTCTTATCTAAATCTAATTTAGCACAATATTTCTCCGAGTCGTACCTAAGCTCAGCCTCATGCCTCCTAGCCTCAATCTCCTGCTTCCTAACCTCAATCTAAGCAAGCTCAAGTCTAAATACCATATCTGGAGACAGGCAGGAAGAGGGAGCTGCCACTACTGAAGGAGGGGGGGCAAACACTGGGGAACCACCATGTGCACCACCCGAGGGCACTCCAATCTGCCAATTCTCATCCCTCTGTGGGAGAGTGCTAACCTCCGGTAACTGAGTGGACGGCACTGTGGGAGTCGAGTGAGAGGGGATCTGGGGAGGAACCCCCCCAAACGCCCTCTCCTCCGAAACCCCATGTCACCCACGCAACACCCAGGAAATCAGCTCCCCCTTAAACATCCCTACTACATTGGAAATGCCCAAAACCTTGGCTATCAGTTGCAAGCCACAAACATCCACCCCAGTCAGCCTCTCCTCCGTCACATGGTACCGCTTACTCACAAAAACTCTAGCATCCTCCTCACTGGTTACTAACGGCACACCTTCAAATTGCATCTCTCGCTCATCGTCAGTGCTAATGCACGACATACTGAAGTCCACAACAAAATTCTCGAGACAAAAGTGTTAAACTTCCTATGCAAGCACTAATTACTAAATTAACTGGAAATGCTTTACTAATTGCCATACAAAAAACAAAATCTTCAATATGCACGCTAAAATACAAACAAACAAATGTTGTACAACTCTGCACAAATTTATACTGTTCACAAAATCCTAAGCAAGGTCGCCATTTGTTACGACCTGGCACTCGGGTACACAAGGGCTCTCAATCAGGACTCGAGTACGGCTCGCTGCCACAACGGAAACACACGATCCCAACCCCTGAGTACTGCCAGCCGAACAAAAAACACCAATACCCTCCAGAGTTCAATCTGCTATAACGGGGTATACAAGAACTCGGTACTAGTGTTCAACAACAGACTAATAAAGAGACAGGAATTATCTAGTCTGGTCAACAATCAAACAATGAAGTAAGAAACAACAACACCAAAGAATAGTGTTGGCCGAAGCCGAAGTAATCCACCCTTGACTAAGAACTTAAGAAGTCCTCCACCCTCTACTTCGGATCGGCACTATTACGTTACGTTAATTAATAGTCCTTAAGCATCGAGCAAGGAATCTTCGGAAAAAAGTTAGATGCTTCTCGGATGCTCGTAAGAAGTACGTATCGGATTTTGAACAGCAATTCAATAAGCAAAACACAGGCAATTAAATACTATTAAAGGTTTAAATTGGCATAAGAATAATTAAAAGAAGATGCAATAGTAAATGGCAAACATTAAAAAGAAGTACTCCGCAAATGCAACGGCAATAGCCTACTCGGATTGTGCTCGTGGGCCACTAATCACTAAAGTAGCCAAGCGTGCAACACATGAAATCAATAGTGCATAAACAATATCCATAAGGAAAGCTTCAATACTATTCTGTATCTACTAATCGAGTAAAGTCTAGCTGGGGTACTGTGGGCAAAAGGTAGCAGTGACTGAGCAAAAAAGGCTCGTAGCCTAGCGAAGTCCTCACAACTGTTTAAAGTATTACGTTAACACTAACAAGTGCACTTTGAGAAATCCAGATCCCTTGTATCTGGTTTTCTCCCGGCTCCTTGACAAAGTAAAAACAAACTGTTAATAAAATACAGGGTGGTTAGGCTCTTGCCCTCACGCACTGTAAATTATTAACTCAACACAGTCAGCCGCGAAGACAACCTAGGCTTCACTGAACCGAAACGAGTATGCAGGTTTATCGCTTAACCACTGCATCAAACAACAACTCGTAACACAGAAAAGCCTTACCCCAGTCTAGCATTACCTAGACTAGCAGAAAACAGGAATAATAATAATAACACACAGGGAAATGCATATACAAGTGCAACAAACATAAATCAATCCTATTCTAAGTTAACCCTTCCAAAATAGGCTATCTAATAGGCATGTATCTCGTGAGAAGTCAAGCGATAATACGTTGGCTGACTAGCTCTGCACCAACGGGACCATGGAAGTTAAAAAGGGTAGGGAAAAGAGGAGATAAGAATGTAAGGTAGTAGAGAAAGTTCACATCAGTCAGAAGAATATATATAGTTAGCAAGGGAAATGAGACGTCGCTCTGCCTAATGAGTTCTGAAGAAAAAATGGCTAGACTTCCCTTTTTATACCCGGCCCTCTAGTGAGCCCAACGTGAACTACTAAGGACCGCCCACTGACAATCATTACCTAATTTCTCTCTCTCCTCTGGGATAGACAAAGGCTTTCCTAGCACTGAGGGGAGGGGGGAGGGGGAGTGCTAGTGAGTTAGGCCCACCTCCCGCATGGCGCACCCACTGACCCCCAACTGTGGCTGCCTCTCCCATCATTACAAATAAGTTTTACACACAATACTTATAACTAATGATATAAAATAGAACTCGTTGACTCAGATGAAAACAAAATACATATTCATATTACTTATAGTACAACGGCTCACATGAACTAAGTTAGGAAACTCTACATAGACTACAGCCAAAGTTCCTGCCCTGACGATCCTAGCGAGAGTGGGGCATGACTAGGCGTTCGGTACAGCATGCTCACACTGGACATGCGTCACAACTGTATATATATATATATATACCGGTACTGTATATAGATTATATATATATTATGTTTACTTAAGATTTTTTTTATGTTTTAGTTTTCTCCCTAGACCTCCATCAAAATAAATAAATTAAACTCAAGATCCCCCTTCCAGATAAACATGTACATTTTTTCAGCCGGGACGGTTCCTCCAAAAAAGCCAGGATATAAAATAAAGGCATAAATATTATGGGCACGGATAGTCTTGGTATTGATAAAGAAATGGGCCGAAATGGCTTACAATCGATAACCAAATGGGGCAAACGTCTTAAAATGTCAAACAAATGAAGTTCATCATGAAGGAGTAGGGGGTCCAGAAAACAACTACCTCCCCCTTAAACATCTTCCTCCTCCCTAGCAACCTTCTCTTCCTAATACTTCCTTCTGCCAACTTCTTCCTTCACAGCATTGTCTGCTTTTAACCCTTTCCAGATCCAATTACGTATTTCGTTTCTGTTTTATGTGATTGATTAGGAAAGTGTATCGAAGTCAGAACGTTAATTGTGATCGTCTTTACCCTTGTAATTCCCACAGATCCTTCCTAAACTGTATATATTCGCTTAATGATAGCCAACATAAACTGTTAAAAGGAGATTAGGGAGAATATATAGAAAACAGAAGGTTAATTGAGATAGTTTGCACCGCTTGAACTGCTACATGGATTTCCAAAACTGAATAATATTGCCTGATAGCCAGAAATAAACTCCATAGCACGTCATAATCCTCAAGAGGGCATTATACTATAGAGCTACACTAACCCAACAGTATGTGTAAACAATCGCTCCTTCCTTCCACCGGGCCAAAAACTGATTGAAGGTAAAGTAAATTAGTGAACTGGAAGCCACCCGCCTCCCGGGCCAATAATCGGATGAGATGGAAACACAATACTATCAGGAAATATATAGAGGTTTATAGACAAGTAAAAGGAGAAGGCTCTCTTTCTCTCTGAATTAAATGTAATAGAAACAAAGGCATACTTAGACTCAATACTCTATGCACATACAGTATGGTAACAGAGTGACCTAGTTTACCAAAGGAGGTGGTCCATAGTAATTCAATGTATACGTTTAAGAAACTCGACCTCGACGACCATCTGATGGAGATTGGATTAATATGAATAAATCAGTAGGAATGTAAGTGTAAGTTTCCTTTTAGACTAATTTCTCTCCATGTTTTATATACACTTTCCTTTTGAACATTTACTGACCCATAAGGTTACACTTCATTCTATTTTCCGGTACAGCTTTTAAGCCGGAGGGAGAAGGTGGGTGGATAGAGAGCCTTCTACTTTGCCGAGTTATTGTTCTACTATAAACTGTCCCAGTCCCTAATATTGTCAAGGCCGGACCACCTAGTAGGGACCGCAAGGTATGTGTGGTCTGAGTATGTATGTAAATATGTAACACACACACTCTCTCTCTCTCTCCCCATGATATATAAATACTCAGTGTGCTACAGTGTCGAGCTGTGTATATAATTGTAAGATAAATAGCAAGGTATATTTTGTTGTGTTACGTGAGTGAGTGAGCAATAAATAATGTTACTGTTTGTTATATAATACTCATAACATTTCATAGTTAGTGAATGTTGAATTACAATGTGCTTTAACATACAGCTCCAAACATAACATGTAAAGACAATTCCATTATATATATATAGGGGTAAAATCCAACTAATGTATGCCTCTGAATCCTATACATCCATCTTAAACTAATTGTAAATGTCGAATGATATTTGTCTATGTGTATGAAAGAGACTAAAGTCAAACCTGCCTGTAACAAGTGTCTCCCACAAAGTTGAAAGAGTAACATAGCAAAAATGGTCTGCTGGTTTTGTGTAGTGGCATGAACAAAAGAAGTAGGTGTTTGTGAGATATAACTGGATTATTATCTGCGTAGGTGAGACACAAAACGAAGCAGAGACGGAGGTCAGACAAACGGAACAACGGATCCAGCAACTCTTTATCACAAAGCTGCTGAAACGGGTCACAATCCTCAAGGTCATAAGTTACTTTCTGTGTACAGCCATGTATGATATTTCCTCTTCTGCAACAACGTTCTTAATGTAAGGGGGTAGGGTCCATATATATATATTAATATATTGTTTATTTTGTGATTGTATGTTTTAGTATCCTATCTAGACCTCCATCAAAATAAATAGAAATTATCCTCAAGATCCACCTTCCAGATAAATAAGTACATTTTTTCAGCCGACGGTTCCTCCAAAAATGCCAGGGGAAAAAAAAGGACCCATGAATATAAAGGGCACAGAAGGACCTGATATTTATAAATAAATGGGCGGAAGGTTCTTAAAATCGATAACCTAATGGGGCAAACGTCTTAAAATTTAAAGACAAATGGAGTTAATCCTCGGTTTCCACACGTTACATATAGCCGAACTATCTCAAGTTGTTCCTTTTCACACTTTCCAGCACATCTACCTCCACATAACACCTCCTTCTTACTTCCTCATTAGTCTGTCTATCCCTCCATGTAACTCCGCACGCACTTCTTAAGTAATTAATTTCCACTGCTCTCACTCTTGGTCTGAGTCTCTCATCCAACGTCCATGCTTCGCTTCCGTGATCGTCTTTACCCTTGTAATTACCACTGATCCTTCCTAAACTCTATATATTCGTTTAATGATAGCCAAAATAAACTGTCAAAATGCGATTAGGAAGAATATATAGAAAACAGAATTGAGATAGTTTGCACCGCTTTAACTGCTAGATGATTTTCCAAAACTGAATACTATCGCCTGATAGCCAGAAATAAACTCTATAACAAGTCATAATCCTTAAGAGGATAATATACTATAGAGCTACACTAATCCCACAGTATATGTAAACATGAACGACTGGCAATCTTGTAAGTGACCAACGAGGTAAAGCTAACCTTCTTGCGGATATTTTCTCCACCAACTCAACCTTAGATGAAATAAATCAAGATGTCCCTGTACTTAATTTTAATTCGCCTGAAATTCCATCACTTAAGATCCACACCAGACATGTCAAAACTATTTTGCAGAATCTCTCAGTAGATATGGCTCCTGGTCCAGATGAAATTCCTCCAATAGTACTTAAGAATTGCTCCATGGTGCTCGCTCCTGTATTGGCAAACATTTTCCGTCTGTGTACTCATACCTCATGCTTCCCAGTACCCTGGAAAGAAGCAAACATCCATCCAGTTCCAAAAAAAGGTGCCTCTTCAGATCCATCAAACTACAGACCAATAGCTATAACTTCCACTCTTGGTAAAGTCTTTGAAATTATATTAAATAATCACATAATTAAGCATCTTGAGAATAATAAATTAATCAGTGATAGGCAATATGGTTTTAGACGATGTTGATCAACTGCAGACATTCTTTGCCTTCTTACGCATCAAATCAACCAAGATACAGACCAACATGGTGAAACACATACAATAGCACTGGATATATCAAAGGCATTTGATAGAGTCTGGCATCAATCCTTATTGTCGAAGATGTCACACTACAGCCTTGCATCATTAGTTCCACTAATGTCTTCTTATCTTCATAACAGAAAAATACGTGTAATGGTAGATGGCCTTTATTCTCAATTTCACTCAATAAATGCTGGTGTTCCCCAGGGATCAGTTTTGGCCCCAACTCTGTTCCTCATTCATATCAATGATCTCATATCTACCACTCATAATCCAATACATTCCTACGCAGATGACTCAACACTCCACAGTTGCTTCACATTTACCAATTCTTTCACCCAACCCGATCTTATTAATTCAAAAATAAACACTGCAATTTTTCTGAACCAGGACCTTTCTAGAATTAATGAATGGGGACAAAAGAATCTAGTTTCCTTTAATGCACAGAAAACCAAGTACATTCAATTTTCTAACCGACAGAATCTCACTGACTCCTATATATTTTGTAATGATGTAAATATTCCCACTTCCCATAGTATTGACATTCTCGGTGTAACATTAACTACTAACTTGAGCTGGACACATTATGTTAGAAGCATTGCTAAGAATGCCTCTAAAAAACTGGGGCTCCTGTACAGAGTTCGAGAATTCTTCACTGACGAACAGTTGGCCGTAATATATAAAAGTCATGTGCGTTCTCAGATGGATTACTGTTCACCTCTGTGGAGTGGAAGAGGAGTGGTTGCATTGAGGCAGTTGGACAAAATTCAAAATAAAGCTATTAGATTAATCAATAACTCTGCAATCACACAGGACCTTCCTACATTATCCATACGAAGAAACGTTGCATCCCTTGCATTATTCTACAGATATTTTCACAGCAATTGTTCCGAGGAACTTGCTTCAATTGTGCCGCCTCTCCATATCTTTCCCCGTAGAACTAGGGCAGCTGAGAGCGCCCATGAATTTACACTTTCTCCTCCACAATGCAGAACTTCTGCTTATCAAAATTCATTTATCCCTAGAACTACTACTCTTTGTAATTCACTTCCCTCGAGTTGCTTTCCACAAACTTACAATCTACAAAAGTTTAAATCCAGTTGTTACAAACATTTTATGAATGGAGGATGCCTTTAGGCACATGGACCTTTTTGTTTTATCTGTGTTTCCTTCCTCCGTTCATTGTCTCTTAAAAAAAACAAAAAACAAAAAAAACAATCGCCCCTTCCTTCCACCGGGTTGAAAAATTATTGAAGGTAAAGTAAATTCGTGAACTGGAGGCCACCCGCCTCTTGGCCAATATTTGGGGGAGATGGAACCAAAATACTATCAGGAAATATAGAGTGGTTTATAGACAAGTAAAAGGAGAACGCTCTCTCTCTCTCTCTGAATGAAATTAAATCCAAAAAAGGCATGCCTACACACAATACTTTTTGCATATCCAGTGTGGTAAAACAGTGAACTAGTTTACCAAGGGAGGTGGTCTATATTTAAGAAGAAACTCGAGCTCGACGACTATCTGATGGAGATTGGATTAATATGAATGAATCAGTAGGAATATAAGAGTAAGTTCCCTTTCAGACTAATTTCTCTCCATCCTTTATATACACTTTCCTTTTGAACATTTACTGACTCCTAAGGTTACACTTCATTATATTTTCCGGTACGGCTTTTAACCCTTGTCTAGCGGGGGTGGACTTAAGTCGGGCTAGAAAACCAAGGACTATGTGGCGGGGGTGGACTTAAGTTCGTATGCAATTTTTGAGCAATAATGGCTCTGAGAGAGAGCCGAGCGATGGGAGGAGCGTAGGTCAGCTCATGACCGCTCGGCACGGGTCCCGCGCGCCTACTGGCATCTACTCCACACACATCCACCCTCCCTCCCACGCTACACAGGGAATTATGTAAGGATATTACCGTATTTTAGGAATTTTGCACTCGTCTTGCACGATCGTTGCAAGAGAACGCATGGTCGTAGAAGGATGGTTCTGGTGTCATTGGAAAGCTCAATTTATGCCCTTTCAGGGATATATAATTGTATTACGCTCTGGCTCTTGTTTATGCATGACAAAGAGCACGGAAACAAGGTCGTTTAGGGTAAAACCACCCGCTTGCCAGGTAGTAGAAGTTTCTGACGGGCCCGCTCGTAAGGCGTTAAGCCGGAGGGAGCAGGTGGGTGGATAGAGAGCCTTCTACTTTGCCGAGTACTTGTTCTACTATAAACTGTCCCAGTCTCTAGTATTATCAAGGCCAGACCACCTAGTAGGGACCGCCATATCTGTGTGGTCTGAGTATATATGTAAATATGTAACACACACTCTCTCTCTCTCTCCCCATGATATATAAATACTCAGTGTGCCACAGTGTCGAGCTGTGTATATAATTGTATGAGAAATAGCAAGTTATGTTGTATTGTGTTACGTGAGTGAGTGAGCAATAAATAATATTACTGTTTGTTATTAATACTCATACAATTTCATATTTAGTGAATATTGAATCACAATGCGCTTTAACCTACAGATTCAAACATGACATGTGAAGAAAATTCCAATACATTTCGAATATTCAATACTACGCTTCTTGAAAGAATCAATGTTATGCCGGGGTATAATATTTTTATCCCGTTATTCAGTCTTTACTAAAATCCAATTCTGGATTTATAGACCATAAATATCCTCAACAGGAACACATCTAACACGTTCTTATTCACAAATAGTTACTCAATCAGGTGCTACAGAACACAATAAATACGCACATGTAAGTTATATACTTCTTTTTTATTTATGGATAGATCAATACCTCACTTAACTATTATTGGGGAATAGTAAGTGTATGTATATATTTTGATCAAAACCATTAATAGGTGATTCACGCATAAATCTAGGCCTAAGGTGAGGGTGGAGATTTACTTAGCTATTATAAGGAACACCAAGTAAACGATTAACAAACATTTATCACACACCAAGGTCTAGTAAAAACATACAATGCACGTGAATCACGAGATAATATTAAAGGGAAATATGCAATTATAGAAGAAACACGTTATATATAGAATCAACCCTTGATAATAATATTTAGGTGAGTCGAGTGTATAACATATTTTTATTCTTTAAAGTAATATATTAATAAAGACTCCCCGAATATGAGAGAATGAAACGAAATGAGGATCAAAACAAGTACACGGAGGGCTGGTTCGAGTAATGCTCACGTGTGGGGGGGGGGGGGGGGGGGGGTAAGGGGCGCTCGTGGACAGGTTAATCAGAACGGTTAGAGTGGCTGATCAGGTATGTGGCTCAGGTCATTCTAGCTACTGCGGTCTTGGAAATTTTATTTACTATTTGTGTGATTATAATCTTAGCATTTGGGAGAATGAAATGAAATTAATGGGAATGGTATGCTGAATTAGTTTTACAATTCAATCTGTACTTAACTTAATTTGAGTAAATTATGATCTGAACATATCTTCTTCAATCGATTATATGCAACAATAATAACTCAGGTCGAGGAATTCAGATTTAATATTTACTCTATGATCATCAATGAACAACAGATTAATATCTCTTGTAAGTAAATTAATAAAAAGTATAGTTAACAAAACTAACGTAGTTAACCAATATTAAGTAACGCGTAAATAAAATTAGCGTGTACGAATAATTAGTATAATACTAATGATAAGTAAATGGCGTACATGACGAAGTTGTACTAATGGAAATACCTAATAAGGCATAAAAGGAGGTCTGAACGAGTTAGCAGATTCCTATGAAGAATACACAATAAATTGACAGTATATTCGAATGATGAATAATTAGATAACAGAATCTATGCAATGCTAGAATTCCTAGACAAGAAGAATCAGAATTATCTACATCAGTAATCAAATTAACATAAATACGGTTCATATAATAATTAATTTAACGCTTAGACAAACGAGCGTAAGTTGAGGATCTCGGGAAGAAAGTATATATAATAATTAATAACAATTTTTCTCAACGAGGGAGGACTGAGATAAACAGAATATGAATTTGAGTGTAGGTTCTTGGTAACAGGTTATTATTTTAAGAAGGAATAATTACACGAAATACACTTCGACCTCAACTTGTAACGTACATAATAGAATAGACATATACAAGGAAAATATGTGAGTATTTGGCTAAGTGAATTAATTAACGCAAGTATGTTATAGATCAAAGATGAACATTAGGTCTTAGACACAGATCTATATAGTAATTAATATAAGTTTCAGAAGGATTAACACATACGCAATGAATAAGGATCTTGGACACAGATCTATAGATAATAGTAGCACTGTAATATTCACATATTTTACCCTTACCTTCACAACAATAATCACAACGTAAGATACTCAGAGACACTTATGGTAATATGGGAGGGTAGAGAGCAAGTCTGGCCGACGAGGAACGTAGATCCGCAGGGCAGCACTTCAGGAGGAACTGCTTCTCACAATCAGGACTTCAGGATCCAGACTTGAGCCGGTACAGCATACACTCAGGGCAGGGAGAAGGGCAAGACAATTATCCACTGCTGTTACATGCCCCAGACTTTTCAGAATTAAGGACATTACCCCAGTGGATGCTTTGCTTTTCCCTACCTTTCCTTAATTTCAGTGAGGCTATGTTCAAGTTATTTCTTAGCCTCAACTTACAGGAACTCAATGCTAAAAGGATATATGGAATCGTTGTGATACAGTTGATGAGATTAAAACTTAACTTAAACATACATGGTAAGTATTATATGATACATAATGATAATAGGTATTTTATTTAATAATCAGATGAGAGGCACTGAGTCTAGCATAGACATGATCGTAACTCTGGTGATTATGCTAATTGAGGCTTATTGTTGATACTTGTGATAATTCAATTATTCTTCATCTTATCACTGTGGTTGATGGTTATATGGAATGATAACATAATACAGGCCTACTATGTTCACTTATCCCGATAGCACTCGGGTCCTTGGTGCTGTATTTACATAACCATTTGCTCATCATAATGCAACTCTGATGGTGTTGTCTTTGGGGTCCTTGGTCTGGTGTTTGATGCACAGTTGTTGAAGGAGTTGAAGGTGAGGCGTTCTTGTAGGGCCATGAACTGGGAATCGGTGACGTTGGCCATTGGTGTTGTCTTTGGGGTCCTTGGTCTGGTCTTTGGTGCACAGTTGTTGTTGGTGCAGATGGTGGTGCCTTCTCCTTGGTTGGTGTTGAAGCGGTAGATGGTGTAGAGGAGTGCCCCATTTTGCTCCTGCTTAGACAGAGAGGTCTTGGCAGACGCAGCTGTTGTTTTGGGGCACTCCTCGGCTTCTGTGGTGGAGCTGGGTCTTCTTGGGTGTTGGAGGGCTTCTTCCTCTTGGTGTTTGATGGGGTTGCAGAGAAAGCCTCCTGAGGAATGATGATTGTCGGCAGGTTGTTGGAACTCAGCAGATAGGGGATCAGCTTGCAGATTCTAAGCTCATCCAAACCAGCGATGGCCATAGCTGTTTGAACGCAGGCATAGATCTTTGCCCTTAGAACCGCTTCCCCCTCTGCTATAGTTGTTGTTTTCGCCTTTGGTGGATGATTCCGGGGGGAGAATGAGGAGACCTTGACTGGGGCTCCTTCAGGGCCTTTGATGTTAATGGCCTCAGGTCCTCTCCTCCCAGAATAGACGGTGAATTCCACTGCTTCTCCATCCCTCAGCTAGGCTCTCGTGCTGCTTTTGTTGTTGTTGCTGATATTAGAGTGGTGACAAAAAATGTCCTCATTGTTGTTCATAGTAATGAAGCCAAAGCCTGCCTTGTGGTTGAACCACTTGACCATACCACTGGCTGTGGTAGTGCTGGTGGCCATGGTAGTGGTGGTCAAGAGCGAGTTGAGAGGCAGGAGTTGTTAGCAGCAGTGGTGAATGGAGAACAGTGCAGAACAAAATATACTGGAGACCGATTTGTTTTTTAAGGCAGACATGTCCCACATAGAGAATTAAACGTGGAAAAAACAATCTGTTATATGTTTATTTACGTGATTTATTGACACTCATGGGTTGAATATTACTTTTAACGGTTGGTTTTAATTTTATGAGATACTTTTCTCCCAGTATTGTTGGCTTAAAAAGTAATAAAAGCATTAAGAGACTTCCTCCACATTTTAATCCTGAATCTAGTGAGCGAAATACTACGAGTTTCACATTCTTTCGTCCGGGTTAGTCTCAACTTTCGTATTATTTGGTTTGCTCTCACATAATGAGATAAATATATTGTAACAATACTTATATATCGTGTTTTTGGTATTTTGTCCTTCAATACAGTTCTCCCCGGTGTGTAATATATGAATATAGTAGAGCCTCAATAGTTGCCAGATAGCACTTTCTGAACAAAAGGTACTGGGAATCGAGCCATGACTCCTTAGCGCGATTGTACATATCATCAATGATAGCTGGATACAGAATACCGTGGCCCAGGGTGATTATTTTAATTGATAATATATATTCCTAACTTGTACTCAGTGGGTATATTTTTAACTCACATGTTTGCACCAACACATAAATAATAATTGTATATTCCTTTTGCATGTTAAAACTTCGAATTGGCTATTTTTCTCCTAACCCCTCTCTGTTAGCAACTTATTTGTTATTGCCTGCTAGATTACAGTAACCCTACTGTGATGAGATGTATGATGAGAATATCGAGTACATGTTGTATTTTCAGAAGGAGAAATACACATAATTTACGGATAAATAGTACAAAACTGGATTTTACAATACCAATAGCTTAAGCCTGCTAAAAGATTGCATTTGCACAACCACACACTCACCGAGACAGTACATGCATGCACACATAAATTGGTGTGTGAATATTCTGTCTCCAGTATATTACTCCATGAATCCCCCAATCCCCCCTAAAGCTAGGGTGTATACATTTGCTTAAATAATTACGAAACATCAAATCACAAAATTATGAAATATGCAGCTGGAAAGGTTAGTTGAAGATCATGGATTGCCAGATAGGAATTAAAGTTGTGAGCACCTGATTGATATATGTGCAGAAAAACGTTGTATAATAGGAACAACTCTATTTGATCCATAAATACACGTGGGAAAGTAGAGTAGATGGACAGAGAGCCCTAATGGACCATGGGCTGGTAGGACAGAAAATGACGACAGAAGGATTTATAGATGTGAATGTCCATAAAAGGATGACATAAATAATATCATATCATTCCCAGGTGGAAATTGGAATACAAGTGTTACATTGGTTACAGAGAACATAATGGATAATTGTGTTACATGATAAAGGTGAGTGAACAAGGAAAGAAATCGTGTTTACAACACTACCAAGAGGAAATGAAGGAGGAATGGTTTAAAGCAGAACACATTGAGGTAAGGAACATTGGAGAAGAATGTCAGTTCCATAGAGGTATCTATTATAGATATTGCCACCTGCAATAGGCACCGATGAGCGCACCGCCTTTCAGTATTGTGCACTCGGCCGCCTGATACCGTGAGGTGAAGACGTGTTCTAAGGCGCTCTCGTAGCCGCCCGGGTCGGATTTGTGACCTTTCACCTTCACCACAGTTCATCCTCGACTCCATCGCCGTATTTGTACCTTAAGTGAACAATCTATTTATGATAAGTGCAATTGTAATTTACAGTGTCATTGTGAATTACCAAACGAACTAGACATGAAACAGGAAACAGAGCATAATTAACCATGTCGCCTTGCTACTCTGCCTCCTCCTTAATTCGTCTTAAAAAGGGGTCTGGATACCCACCTTCAGACACTATAGTGCGTCTAAAAGAATTGAAAAATGTTCACAATCGTGGCCGGAGAGGAGGTAGGAATGTCCCCAAGCGAATTCCTATCATAAAAAAAACACAAAAAAGTACCTAAAAAAGTGACAGTAAAGAAACCATACGCACATATTGAGGTTCCCCGTATTTGGTATAACCTCCCATCGTTGCTACTGTCCAATGTCACCTCTTTGTGTAATAAACTCGACGAACTTATTGTGACATTTAAACAAATTAGTGCTGATATTGTAGCAGTTACTGAAGCATGGCAAATCACCCCAGAAATATGCGTGATACAAGACTATGACCTCTTTCACCAACTTCGGACAGAGAGGAGGGGGGGAGGAGTAGCTATTTTTGCCCGGAAACAGCTGTGTGCATCTCGCCTGGATATTGAGGTCCCGGAGGGAATCGAAGCACTCTGGGTGAGAGTTAAATCCCCCCTCCCACCCTCGTCACACTGCCTCCGTTATCTACTGTGTGATCTACCACCCACCACGCTCACCCACCTGCCCCGCACTAATCAACCACATCATCGATACATGTGATGATCTCAAACTCCAATTTCCATCATCCAAGTTGGTGGTTTGTGGGGATTTCAATGAACTAGACACCTGTGAGATTCAAGACCAGCTGCATCTTTCACAAATTGTTGACTTCCCCACCCACAACCACAACACTCTTGACCTTATTTTGACGGACATGGATGAGCAGTACCTCCCACCTGAACCTTTACCTCCTGTGGGACGCAGCACTCATCTCTCTGTGTTCTGGTCACCTGCCCCTACCACCTCCCATCAACAGACCCCCGTCATCCGGACCTACCGACCAACGCCAGACTCTGCAATGCGGGGGTTCGGGCAGTGGTTGGTTCATTACCCGTGGACGGAGGTTCTCACTGAAGAAGATGTTAATGCCAAATGGGACAAGTGTGTATCTACCACCACTTCTTCCCCATCAAGAGGACCAAAATGCACCCCTCTGACGTCCCATGGATTACTCCTCGGATCAAGAGACTGATGCAGAATCGGAGCAAGGCCTTCTACACGGACAACAATCGCTACAAGGACCTACGCAACATTGTGATAAGGGAAATCCGTTGGGCGAAGAAGTCCTACTACCCTACAAAGATTCATCATTTAAAACAAACCAATATCAGTCAGTGGTACTCTAAAATTAAGAATCTTTGTGGCTTAAGTAGTGGGACTCCTTCGATCCCCTGTGTTTCCCATGTCCCTCGTGAAGATGCACCTGAACTGATAAATAATCACTTCTCTACCATCTGCCAAACCCTCCCCAAACTAGACTGCACCAACCTCCCTGCCTTCCTCCCATCCCCTTCCCCCAGTAACTGTTCAAGAATATGAAGTGGCCAAAAAGCTTTCCAGTTTAAAATAAAAAAGATCAACAACCCCAGTAGACCTACCCATGAAAATATACAAAGAATTTTCGGTGGAATTTGCCACCCCCCTTTGCTCGATAATTAATGCCTCCTTAAGGCAAAGTAAATGCCCTGCAGACTGGAAAACTTCATACGTCACTCTAATTCCCAAAACCCCCTCCCCACATTCTCTTAATGAACTCAGACCAATTGCCATAACGCCCATCCCTAGTCTAATCTGTGAGGACTTTGTATTCACCTGGGTTTACTCACAAATCCGTCACTTGATAGATCCCCAACAGTTTGGCAACGTAAAAACCTCCTCCACCACTCACTGTCTTATTAGCTTCCTAGATTATACTTACACAAATCTTGAGAAGAGAAAGACTTCCCTCGCCCTTGCCTTTATTGACTTTAGGAAAGCATTTGACCTTGTTGACCACACCATCATCATCAACAAGGCCATAAAGTTGGGGCTACATCATACCCTGGTTGCGTGGTTGACCGACTTCCTTAGTGACAGACGACAAGCAGTGCGATACCAAGGTTTCAGCTCCACCTTCCTAGACATCACATGTGGAGTCCCACAGGGCACAAAGATGTTCCTATTGTTCCTCATCTTGATTAATGATGCCCTAAAGGACACCCCATTCCACTGGAAGTATGTGGACGACTCGACAGTCGGCATTACTGTCGATAACACCTCCCCTAACTATGACCCCTTACAAGACATCCTCGACCGTCTTCAAGCCTGGACCACAGACAATCATGTGACTATCAATCATGACAAGACAGTGGTCATGCACATCAACACCTCCATTACCGACGTTCCTCCACCCACTGTCACAATTGGTCCTCATCCCCTTCAGCTTGTTGAGTCCACCAAACTCCTCGGAATCACTGTGGACAACAAGCTGAACTGGAAGAAACATGTAACTACCACAGTCAGGACCGCCACATACAAGTTGTTTATGCTAAGGTGGTTGAGATCCCTGGGGGCGCTGGAGAATGAGCTGAAGAGTATATATAACACCTTCATACTCCCTAAGCTCACCTATGCCTCTCCTGCCTGGTCCTCCTCTCTAACCCTGACAACAACGTCAATTGGAGAGAGTGCAGAGGAGGGCATGCAGGATCATCCTGGGTGGCACATATCCAGGGTACGAGGAAGCTCTCACCACCCTTAGCATACCTGCACTTTCAACCCACCACTACAACACACTCAAACAGTTTGCATCTAAGCTGCTTGTTCACCCACGACACAGAAACTTACTTCCACCAGACGCCCCTAAACCAACACGTGCAGCTCGTCACTTCAACACACTCCAACCAATAAGAGCAAGAACTGACAGATATAAAAATAGTCCTATCCCAGCCATTGTAAATATTATTAATAATGTGTAATAACGGCCTGTCACACCATATATACGCGCCCACCTATAATAATGTATGCATAAGTGTGTGTGCGTGTGTGTATTAGAATATAATTATATATGTATTTGCTTGAGTTTGTTTATGTATATGTGTATATATGTATATGTGTATATATGTATATGTGTATCTATATGTGTATCTACACAGTATATGTGTATGTATGTGTGTTTGTATGTATGCGTTATTTATGTATATATGTATGTGTCTATAGTGTATACTGTTTGTGGTTCGAGCCAGGGTGAGAGAATCAGGTGGAGAATCATGCATATATGCATGTAATGTGCATATATTTATGTATATGTATGTCTGTGTGTATGTGCTGTCAATGGTTCGAGCCCGGCTGAGAATATAAGGTATATAATATATATATGTACTGTACATGTATTTGTATAATCATGTGCACAATGCACATGTGTATGTAAATATACGTACATATGAGCGAGAACATATTGCTCACTAGCGCAACTTCTTATTATAAATCTATGCATAAGCATTATCTATTATTAAGTGTTCGTGTATCTTCATCCATGTATTTCCACCCTCAACAATAGAATGCCCAGCTTTTCCACATTTCGCCTTCTATCACACACACACACACACACCTACACTAAAGAATGTCCTATATACTACAATTCCCCCAAGCTGTCTCTACTGTTTTTTATATCCTTGTTTTGTTCTCTACCGAGGATTAACCTCCCATTGTAGTAGGCTTTACCTGACCCTACCTGTACGGACCTGTAGGCCGTTCCCTCTTTACCCTTTTCAACTCCTCACCTGACCCTACCAAAACAGTTTTTGTATGTATGTATGTTTGTGTGCATACGTGAGCGTTTGTGTATACGGGCATGTGCACACTTACTGCATGTTCTTATGTTCTTATATATGTATATGTATGCGTATATATGTGTGTACGTACATGTATATATGTATGTTCTGTATATGAGTAAGTAAAATAAATGTGTATATGTACTGTATATCACTTACTCTCACGGTTAATTTATGATAATTTGTATTTTGCACCTGCATCATTATTGTATTTATTTATTTTTTTGTAAACTGAGCTTACCATCTTGATATCTGTACATCTCATGTTCATCCACTAAATTGTAAAATGTGTATTTTCAGCTCATGAGGCTGCCATTCTTTAATAAACTGTTTATTATTATTATTATTATTATTATTATTATTATTATAAGGAATACTCCCCTAGACAGGCTGCCGACCACGCTTACGAGTCCCATCCATCCAGATTTGTATAAGGTTGTCTCCCCTAGATGGGTTGCGGACCAAGCCTAATAAGTCTCATACACCCAGGTGTGTGGTAATTAGGAGATTGAGGGAGGATATAAGATGAAAGGTAGAATGAAGAAATGAACGCGGTAGTGAAAGAGAAGAAGGAATTGGTACTATTGCTATTTGAAAGTATAAGTGTGAACAAATACATTGCATAGCACTGTAAGCCTCCATGCAAACTACTCAGCCATTCCAAAACCTTTTCGTTCTTACCTCCCTGTTTGTTTTCCTCTCTCTATTTCTTTCTCTCTCTCCTTCACTCTCTCACGCTGATCCAGATAAACAACAAAAGGGAAACGAGTGGTATGTCAGTTCCCGATGAAGGAAAACTTAATTGGGTTTATAAGAGATTCTTATACTCCCAGGGGAGTATAATTATGTTAACCATTGTGAACTGGAGTTACTACCACAGGCACAACAAACTATGCGGGACTTACTTATTGCACCAGTAGTTCATTAAAGTTCATCTAAGAAGATACCAACATCATCAACTATACTAAGCCAACATATATATTATGTGTGGCATCACCAAGCTCTGAGACATAAACACCTGAAGCACAGCTCTTTAAGGTTCGTTACACCACCACCAACACCGAGGACAGTATCCCCTGACAATTATCCACCTCCAAAACGTTGCAGCTTCGTGGGTGCCATGTGGCTCCTATATAAATAGAGAACCTGAGTTATCATAATATTGCTTATCCCTTTTAATGTACCTAATTGCAATTGTATGTACAAATTAGGTAGTTGCACGAATAATGATAACAGCAATAAACCATGTCATTTCATTGCAAACCCCCAAATCAATGACATACATTATTCTTACTTTGTTGCATATGACTTCTGGATCCGTTTCCTCCAATTGTATCAATCAGTATATTTACCAATGTATTTTGAAACATAGTGTTCGTAATGAAAACGAATAATCAAACTATGTTGCATTGTAGGCATTGCAGAATATATTACTTGTATTTCCCTACAACCGTGAACCAGCCTCAAGCGTGTGCATATGTATGAGTGTGTGTGTACATTGGCCATGGCAAGGGTATATTTTATTTAACATGCAGCATAGGGTAGAGCACAATATATTGATAAATGAACCAAGTCAACTGTAGAGTCACTCATAGCAGTTCTTTAGCATCGTATTGTTCATATTAGATATATAAACACTAATATAGGAATATTGTTATAAGTATCATGATATAAATCGTATTGCCCATTGAATGCATAATATATATTATTCAAAAGAAAAAACATCTATACAAACTTGGCCTCAATTCAAGCGCCTTAATTTAGTGATTTAATAGCTCCGTACACATCACTTGTTCAACCTTCCTAAGAAGCTACAGCACACCTCACTTATTTACAGCACATTTATGTATTTTGTATGTTTGTATTTATTTATTATTTTGTTTTACAAATTAGCATGAACATGACACTACCACTCGTTAATATTCTCCACCATTGCCGCCAAATATAATCCTCTGCCGCCTGATCCACTGTATTATGTTTGAACAAAAACATATAAAAAACATTATCTGGAGCCTCGCCCACATGCAGACTAAATTCTTTGTGATCATTATTTATTCACAAGTAAGCGAGCACACAAATATGTTTTATGCTACCAGTCCCTATGAACGAATATATGTTAAGTCGACTCACATTCACCTATTTCACTCATAACCAACACATGCACTTAATATTTTTGTTATCTATGTGGATGGGAGAGACAAAAGGCAACACTGCCTATGACGAGTGCCTCCCCTAGAGTTGAAAGAGTGACAGGGCCAAAATCAAGGAACGTTCGAGCCAACATGCCTGGACACATGGAGTTTGACGCAACTTAAGTAATTGGATGAGGGAAAGATGGATTCAGGGAGAGTTCCAGAGCTCAGCTGTTGAATGGAAGAAAGATTGGGAGTATCGTTTCACTTTCGAGTTGGAGAGTTGTACTGAGTAGGTGTGGGATTGTGTTGACAGGCAGATACTACGTATGCTACGCAGATGAGGTGGTATACACTGGGAGAGCTCTAAGGAACACTGGTCATTGTACTACTGAGAGAGATGCAACATTGTGGCGAAGAGAGAGAGATTGCAGAGAGTCGGTGAGTGGACGGGAGTTAATGTTATGAAAGGCTTTCCTCTCTACTTTGTCTAAAAGTGTTGTGAACATGTGAACAATACTCAATACAAGGACACACTATGCCCCTGTACAGAACAATAAGCTGTGCAGGGGTAAAGAACCTCTTGAGGCGGTTGAGCACACCCAACTTCTGGGATGCCGCCTTAGGAAGATATGGTCCATCCAAGAGAGAGAAAAAAAAAGAGACACCAAGAATGCTGAATGATGAAGGGTTGATTTTTGTATTGTTGAAGTGTAAGAGATAGTCCTGTCGGAGTTCACGATGAGTAGATAGATGGAGAAATTGGGTTTTGGAAGCTTTAAAGGTAACAAGTTTTTTTTTCTGCCCCAATTGGAAATAGTAGCTAAATCAGAAGATAAGTTTTGTATGGCTTCATTACGTTTGTTTTTGAGGGATTGCTTGCTGTGGCGTTCTGAAAAACTGATTGAATAGTGTAAGGTAGAGTTGTCTGCATATGAATAGATAGGACTGGAGGTACAGTTGAGAAGATCAGTTATGATTATTAGAAAGAGAATGGGATATAGGACAGAACCCTGAGGAACACCGGAGTTGATAGGATGAGGAAGTGAATGGTGCCCTTCCACAACCGCGGCTATGGAATGGCGGGGAAGGAAATTAGAGGCAAAGGCACAAATGGAGGGAAATTGAAGCAGGGTAGTTTAGAAATTAGAGATTTGTGCCAGACTCTACAGTATCGAAGGCCTTCGATATGTCTAGCGCAATTGAAAATCTCTCACCGAAGTCCCAATAGGAGGAAGACCAAGAGTTAGTAATATACGAAAGAAGATAACCAGTAGAGCGACCCTTAAATTAAAAAAGCCATACTGGCGATCTGAGAGTAGATTATATGAAGACAAATGCTTAAGAGATTTATAAATAAGAATAGTTTCAAAAACTTTAGAGATACAATAGATGAGAGCAGTTGGACGATAGTTGGAGGGTTGAGAGTGGTCACCCTTCTTTGGAACAGGTTGAATGAAAGCAAATTTCCATCAAAAAGGGAAGACGCTAGAAGAGAGACATAGACGTAAGAGTGTAGCCTAGGCTGGAGTCAGTAAGGAAGCAGAGTTTTTTAATACAACAGGAATAACATCATCGGGACCATACACCTTCTTAGTATTAAGCCCAGAGAGGATAGAAAGTACATTTTTAGAAGAGATTAGGATATTAGGCAAAAGTAGGAGAGATAGGAATGGAAAGGGATGAATAACACCAAGGTGGAGATTCTAGCAAAAGTTTGAGCGAATAGTTCAGCTTTGTCAGAGGAAGAAGTAATGGTTGTGCCATAAGAGTGGAAAAGGGTAGGGAAAGAGGAAGAACAATTGTTGGAGAGGTTATTGGCTAGATGCCAGAATGCTTGGGAAGAGCTAGAGTTGTGGTAACCTGGGTTACCACATATATACATAATATAAACACTCCTACCATTAAACCATCAAGGCACTTTGTAGGAACTTTGTTGGTAATCTGTATGCTATAATAAGTTATATATTGTTGTATGTCACCGAAATTGCGTCTGGAATTTCTACGGTCTGCATATTTCAGGTAGATGTACTGTAAGGTGGATTAGCGAGTCGATGGAATACATTTACCCTAACTTTCTTGACCTCTTTCCAGAACAGTTTCTTACACTCACTCCACTCTACAATTAGAATCCTTCCAAATTCCTTGTCTGTTCTTCTCATACTTTCCTTCACTACTCTCTTCACCACTCTCTTTTTCTCCAAGTACCTCGCTCTTTTCTGTCTCTCCAATTCTTCAACAGCAATGTTTACCTCTTCAGTCCACCATGCTGCATCCTTCACTCCCCTCCCTCTTCTTCTTACTCCACACACCTCCTCACATACAGCTCACATGTAGCTATAAAACCAAAATTATCATAGTAATACAAATTATGAGTTAAACTAATCACCAACCTAGCACCTGTAAAATGCCTGCAGCAAGTTTACAATAATAATAATAGCTGTTAGTGTTTTCACTCCCTAGATTGTGTGTGTGTGTGTGTGTGTGTAAATAATCCACATTAATATGTGCCGGTTTATTGTTCACTTGCAGCCGTGAGGCTGAAAATCTACAGACTGTTTTTCTTAACATAGGTACAGTACAGTGCTTTTTCCACCTTAACTACGAGGTCACATGCGACCTTTGGCGACCGCGAGGTGCCTGGGTTCCAACAATATTTTATACATACGCAGATGCACTGGTGAAAAGTATGTGTAGGCTAACACAAGCTGATAGGTGAGCCTCTTGTCTAGGAATGGACCATGATACAATCCTCTTCATCAGGATGGCCGAATAAATCTTTAGGATTCTGGTGGATTTGAACCCTCTACCTCACAGTTGCATCGCGGGTGCCTTTAACCATTCGGCCACCCAGACCCGTGTTGAGGTACGTGTTATAAATAGTTCTATTGCATATTGAGTATAGATTTGTGTAAATATTAGGGTGTTTTGATAATTGTCGGCTCTAGTGTTAACCTACATAAGAAATTAGCTTTATTATTTCTGGTGTATAATATGTAATATTACGTAATCATATGTTAAGTTTGCTGGTGATTATTTGTCAGTTTAGGGTTTGTTACTTCCTTGATTATTTATGTGATTATATACGGCGAGTTGGCATTACTAAAGTTACATCAAATATAACTCGATACAGTGATTTTATGCTAAGCCTAGGATTGTAAATAATGATAGTCTGGTGATTATTGTTGTAAATTGTGTTTGCCATTCCTGTGCTCAAATAATTTGATTGTATACAACGAGTTCGGAATACTAAGTTTATATTAGGGTATGATAGTGATTTTGTGCAAAGCCTAGTATTATAAACAATGATGATCGGCAGGATAAGAGCAGGTTGGTGGACAGACTGTGAGCCTGCAGTGAAGGGCAGAGTGTCGTGTCCAGAGTCGCAGCTGTGGGTGGCCGTCTACTGCTACACCCGGGTTGCCTAGAGAAGTGTCCACTGTGATGGTACACTCGGGGACAAAAGTATCGCCACGACGAATGAAGTGTGCTATTCAGTCGTGTAAACTCAAAGGATTATCAATAATTAAGGTGTCGCCATATAATGAGCCGTTGAAAACTTTGATGGATTTTTTCATAGATTGATTTATTAATTTAATAGTTGATTAAGTAGATATGGTATTTATTAATTAATGTATTATTATTTATGTATCTTATGTGATTCTTATGTTTATTAAAATAAAGACATTACTTTTGTTTACTTCGCCCTCCATTTTACAGTGTTTAGCTCCACCATATATAATTTAATATTGTTTAGCTGGTAATCATGCAGTTAACATCAAAAGTCCCAACAATTTGAAGCCCGAACAGGGACCTGCATTTTTGTATTGCCAGTGATATGTGGTGGTGTTAGCAGCTGGAAGTATCTTGTTCTAGTTTGTTTTATATTTTATAATTATGGTTTTTCATAAATCCATCAAAATTAGCAATTTGGCCCAGATTATTCAGGTGGCTAGGGACATTGGATTAGAAGGTGAAGAACTAAAAGATTATATGTTAATGAAAGACAAAGAGGAAAGAGAAGAAATAGCTAAATTGAGAGAACAACGAGGCCTTGAGATTGAAGCTGAGAAAGTGAAGCAAGAAGTTGAGTTACAAAAGTTACATTTAGAGGCTCAGAGAATCGCTTCTGCTAATCGAAGTGTCAATTCAACAGTCACAGAGGCCATGTGTAAACCAGCATTCCCTAAGTTGCCAGTGTTTAATGAGATTAATGACAGCATTGATGCATACTTGTTACAGTTAGAAAGACTAGCAACTAGTGCCAAGTGGAGTAAAGATTTGTGGGCAATTAGTTTGGCTTCATTTCTACATGGTAAAGCTCTTGAAACTTACCAACATTTATCACCTATGGAGGCAAATGATTACGATGAAGTGAAGGATGCGTTACTATAGTATTTTCAATGTACACCAGAGGGATATAGATTGAAATTTCGTTGTTGCAATTTTTTAAAGAATGAGACCGCTTCACAATTTGGAAATAGACTTAACCTAAGACGTGCACATGGGGGGTATGAGACACCACACACCTGTGCGCACGTATTTGAGCTGTTTCCATCACTAACATCGTTATTTTACCATAAATAGCATTTTACTCATTATACTTAATACTTATCCATATGCACATATTTTAGGTTGATTATAAAGGTATTAACCTATTAAAGCAATAAAACAAGTGGAAACAGCGTTTGGATGGACAAAATCGGCGATACAGGCCGGGAGTTACATAATGTATGGCTGAGGCAACCTCCCTCCCCTCCTCCCCTCCTCCCCTCTACTTGTCTGGAGAGACACTGTTAAGCAATAGTCTCTCTCTCGCTCTTTCCCACGCTTGGTAACAGTGATGACAACGCCCTGCTACCAACTCGCTAATGTTAGTACGAAAATAGACCACAGAATAAGGGAATAACCGGGAAAATAGGTGATAACTGAAGGAGGGGAGGGAAGTGGGGAAGGAGGGGATGTGGAGGAGTGATATTTGGCATGGCCCAGGCGCAAAAAAAAAAAAAAAATGGGGTGTTTTAACACCTTATTAGCGGGCTAGTGGTCTATTTATATGTACCGTCCAGCGGGGTGTTTTTAGCCAAAATAGGGCTGTTTACGTGATCATTTTCATGCCTAAATAAGACCCAGAGCGTAAAACAAGTATCTATCCCTGAAAGGGCATAAACAGAGCTTTCCAATGACACCATAACGATCTTTTTATGACAGCTAGTTTTCTTGCAACAACCGCGCAACACGAGTGCAAAAAGCATGTAATTCGGTACTTTCCCCATACAATTCAGTATGTAGCGAGTGAGAGAGGGAGGGAGGAGGTGGGATTCGTGTCAGTAGGTTCGCCGCGGTGGTCTGGAGCAGTCATACGCTCGCTACTCTCCTGCCACCACTTGTCTCTCTCTCTCAGCAACATTACGTGCTGAAATTGCCACACGACCTATGTCGCGCGCCGCCAGATAGTCCAGATTTATTATACTCGACTTATGTTGCGCGCCGCTAGTTAAGGGTTAAATGGATTTTTTTAGGCCCAGGATCTTAAGAGTCTTTCCGCAGTCGCCCGGGGAAACTCTTAAGAGTCTTCACGCACTTGCCGGGTTAAACACTTTCTGAACAGGTGGATCAGTCTATCTGGTTGTGAGGAAACGTGTTAAGATATAATGGAACTGACGTTAACTGAACAGTTTACCAATGCTTGTGATAAAGGCCTAGTGTTGTTTATAACAGAACATGATGTGAAAACCTTTGGGTAAGTGGTTAATTTAGCAGATATGTATATGGAAGCCCATGGATCACAGGTTAGAGATAGGTCCCATAATGAACCAAAAAAGTCACAAGGAAAAGAAAGCCATGCTAATATAAAACTTGAAGCTCTAAAGAGTTCCCTAAGAAACAAGGGATTCGCGGATGTTTTGTATGTGGCCGCACCAATCATACAGCCAAGGATTGTTTTACTCGTTTTGGTGCAAAGAAAAAAGATAAAAGGCAAGATTTAGAAAAAGCGGCTGTTGCTACCGACGAGAAACTGACTGTGGTTGATGGAAAGGTTGAACGGAGAGATGTGAAGGTACTGCGTGATCCGTGTTGTACCACAGTCATTGTAAAGGGTTCACTTGTACCGAAATCAAAATTTAGTGGTCGAAAGTATGTGTCTTTAGAAGTTCTTCAGTTCTCCCTCCCGAAGCTATGGCCGGGAAGAAGACAAACAGGGTCAGTCTCAGTGAGGGATAATGCAGTGTAGCACGCCAGAGACCATCACTACTGGGCGGCTCCAAAGGGGATGACCTGGGCAGACTCTCATTGGCAGGGGAATGATGGACGCCTCACCAACCCGGCCCTCGGCTGGTGTAGGATCCTTAATAGAATAAACAAAACAATATATAAACTATATAAAATTGACATACAGCTTAATAAATAAATAACTTTAGATTAGCCTCCTAGAATTACAAGATATCCTGAAGCCTTTGCTCGTAAGTCATGTGATACAGTTAGTGTAGCAGAGGCATTACTTGCTGTATTCAGTAGAGTGGGAATACCAAAGGAAATACTGTCAGACAGGGGTCCTCAATTTGCTTCAGAGATGAGGAAATTCCATAGACTATTGTCAGTGAAGAGCCTTACCACTACACCGCACCATGCGATGTGTAACGGGTTGGTTGAGAGGTTTAATGGTGTTCTAAAGAAAATGCTAAAGCGGATGTGACGTGAGCAACCAAAAGAGTGGCCTAGATATATAAATCCTTTGCTTTTCGCTTATCGTGAAGTACCCCAGTTCTCTCCCTTTGAGCTGATATATGGTCATTCTGTTCGGGGACCACTTAGTTTGTTGAGGGATGTTTGGGAAAAAGGTGAGGGTGATGAGACGGAAAGTGAGGATAATTCTAGAACAGTTTATGAATGTCTAGTTAATCTTAGAGAGAGACTGCAAGATACATGTAAATTAGCTCATGAGGAGTTAGAGAAGGCTGGAGACCGGTACCAGTAATTCTATGATAAATGGGCAAAATATAGAGAGTTAGCTGAGGGTCAGAAAGCTCTCGTCTTACTCCCTATCAGTAGCAATGAACTGCTGATACAGTGGAAAGGTCCATTTGATGTAGTAAGGAAACTGAATAAATGGAACTATGTACTGGATGTGAATGGAGTGGAAAGAAAGTATCATATAAATATGCTAAAACAGTACTTCAGTAGAACGGCAGAGAGTCGTGAGCGTGTGGATGGAGATATCGATTGCACAGCAGTTGCAGTAGAAGAGGAAAATTCTGAAGATGCATGTATTAATGTAATTCCTTGTTTCCATAAGAATGAGACGAAAGGTGATGTAAAGATCATTGGTAACTTGAGTGGTAAGCAGAGAGAGGATATTTGAATGGTTACTCAGCGTGTTGATATTGTATTTACGGATGTACCAGGTCAAACTAATGTATTGCAACAGGGATCTGCCTTGTATGGGCCGATTGTCTTTTTGCAGACTCCCTTTTCTTATGTAACACTGTATTTAACTCAAGGGTTCAAAGCCGGTGAAGAGCAAGCCATATCCTATACATTTTTCTTTGCAAAAGGACATTGAGAAAGAACTTAAACAGATGCTTGATCTAGGTGTTATAGAACATTATGAATCGCCTTATGCAACACCGTTACTGGTAGTCAAGAAGACAGACAAGTCAAACAGAATTTGTTTAGATTTCCGCAAGATAAACAAAATAACTATGTTCGATGCAGAGCCTATGCCCAACCAGGTAGAAATCATGTCCAAGCTATCCAACAGTAGATTATTTTCGAAGATTGACTTAGCAAAGGGTTACTGACATATTCAGTTAGATGAGAGTAGCAAACCAGTTACTGCATGTCAAACTAGCAAGGGACTTTTTCAGTTCTCAGTTATGCCTTTTGGGTTAGTGAATGCTTGTGCCACCTTTAATAGGTTAATGAGGACCTTGTTCAGTGAAACATTTATAGATGACATTTTGATTCACACTGATGACTGGGACATAGCTGACCAAAGTTCTGGAGCATCTTGAAGGTGCGGGTTTAACAGCTCGGCCTACTAAATGTGAAATTGCTCACTACACGCTTGAGTATTTGGGACACGTGATTGGTTCTAGGAGAGCTAGACCAGTGTTTGACAAGGTAGAAGCCATAAGAGGTATGGAACATTGAGTGGTACTTGAAAAGTAGACAGAATGGATAAAAAACACCATCTGAGGAAGAGCACTTTATTGACAACGTTTCGCAGATAGCTTCATCAGGTCACTCACAGTGACCTGATGAAGCTATCTGCGAAACGTTGTCAATAAAGTGCTCTTCCTCAGATGGTGTTTTTTATCCAGGTATGGAACACCCTAAGATTAAGAATCAAGTCAGGTCATCTATGGGTATATCAGGATGCTATAGGCAGTATGTTACAGACTATAATACTGTAGCATTTCATCTAATAGAGTTAACAATGAAATCTTCACCTAATAAGGTTATATGGGAGCCTAAACATCAGGAAGCTTTTGATCGCTTGAAGAGTATTTTTAGTGTACCTCCAGTCTTGAAGTTGGTAGACTTAGAAAGAGATTTTATACTACAAACTGATGCATCACAGGTAGGAGTAGGGTCTGTATTGCTGCAAATCTCGGATGGAGAGAGGTGGCCTTTAGCCTAGGCCAGTAGAAAGATAAAGAAAGCTGAGCTGAACTACAGTGTAATAGAGCAAGAATGATTGGCCATTGTCTGGGGTATAAGTACTGTAAGTTCTTTAGGTATCTCTATGGCAGGCATTTTTCCTTGGAGACTGACCACAAGCCCTTGCTACATTTGCAAACAGCATGTCAACTGAGTGGTAGACTTATGAGGTGGAGTATGTTTCTACAGCAGTTTAGCTTTACCATTATTAGCATCAAGGGTACTGAAAATGTTGGGGCAGATTGTTTAAGTCGCTTGCCATGTTGATTCCTTTTAGGGGGGACGTAATTGTCATGCAGGGAATCAACATGAGCTATTTGAACTGTTTAGGGGTTGTTACTTCCTTGATTATTTATGTGATTATATACGGCGATTTGGCATTACTAAAGTTACATCAACTATAACTCGATACAGTGATTTTATGCTAAGCCTAGGATTGCAAATTAGAATGAGGGACTGGTGATTATTGATGTAAGTTAGTTTGCAATTTATATAATTTATGTGATTATATACGGCGAGTTGACATTACTGAAGTTACATTAAATAGAATACAGTACAGCGATTTTCTGAGAAGCCTAGGATTGTTAATAATGAGAGTCTGGTGATTATTGATGTAAATGTTGTTTGCCATTCCTGTGCTCAAATATTTTGATTGTATCTACGATAAATTATAGACTGCAACACCGTTGATTTTTTTAAACTTCGCATAGACAAATATCGTGCATCAAACCCGCAACTGACTGCGTTTGTAAATTAATAACTTTATTTTATTCCCCCCTCAAATTCATCAAGGATTATTGCGTATATATATTACTAAGACGTTACTCTCTTTTTCCCAGATATACGAAAGTTTACTTATAACTGCGTTATGTTACAAACCCATCTGTCCTCTACTAAATTCCTAATACTGCCACAGACATTAGTTCAAGGGCAGTAGTTCCCTTTCCAATGTACCCATACTCACTCTAAACCACTGTTTGGACACCTGATCCTCAGTGTTTGGGAGGACAAGTATCCTAGAGGGGTCACTAGACCTGTTGATGCTTGATGTCCTTTGTACTCCTTTATACAAACGTAATGATGCCATACTACACTTATCTTCTGATCTAGCTGCTATTTCAAATTGGGGCAGAGAAAACCTTGTTGCCTTTAATGCTTCCAAAACCCAATTTCTCCATCTATTTATCCGTCCGGAACTCCCAGCGGACTATTCCTTATTCTTAAACAATACAAAAATCAGTCCTTCATCTTCTCTCAATATTCATGGTGTCTCTTTTTCTTCTGTACTTACTTGGAAGGACCATATTACCAGTCTCGCTAAAGCAGCCTCCCAGAAGCTGGGTGTGCTCAACCGGCTCAAGGGGTTCTTTACCCCTGCACAGCTTCTTGCTCTGTACAGGGGCACAGTGCGACCTTGTATTGAGTATTGTTCACATGTGTGGGAAGGATCCTCTCACACCGCACTCCTAGACAAAATAGAAAGTTCGTATCATTAATTCCCGCCCACTCACCAACTCTCTGCAAACTCTCTCTCTTCACCGCAATGCTGCATCTCTCTCGCTATTCTATCGCTACGACAATAATCAGTGTTCCTCAGAGCTCTCCTCTACGTAGGGTACGTGGTACCGGTCTTGCAACACAATCCTACCCCTACTCTGTGCAACTCTCCAACCCAAGAGTGAAATGTTACTCTAGACTTTCTTCATTCAACAGCTGAGCTTTGGAACTCTCTCTCAGAATCAGTGTTTCAATCCTCCTATGAATTAAATTGCTTCAAAATCCATGTGTTCAGGCATTTTGGCTCGAACGTCCCTTGATTTTGGCCCTGTCACTCTTTCAACTATAAGGGGGGCACTCGCTACAGGCAGTTCTGCCTTTTGTCTCCCTCACTCACATAGAACAAACAACAAATACTATAGAATATCAACGGAAATCAACGAACATTAGACACACATATATATACAGTATAGTTACTTTACACAGATATTCAAAATAACTTAATTTAGTTTTCTCACCCACAATTTTTCAGGAGCTCAATTTTTCAGTTGATTGTTGGGGCAATATATATACTGTATATGCGCAGGAAAGACCAGGGTGAACACGAACATCTTTATTCTTGTGACTTTTTGACATTAGCTCATGTCATCATCAATATCTCAATAACATTTGACTTTCAATTGGTTTTCCTAATACATTCATCGAAAACTGTTTTGGTAAACAATTTAACAAACTCAGCCAAGTCCCGATCCCCGCACAGGCTGCTAAAAAGGCAATTGTATTTTTCAATAGACCATTTTAAGGTCCATCAAGCTACTCGAAACGCCATGAAGTCACAACATTTATGTATTACTTCTATCCCCAAGTGTCAATCAGATTAATATTCAAACCTTCCAATACCTTGTCACATTACTTAAAATGTAATGATCGTACCCCGGATGTTCTGCAACCCTCTATTGTTTATCTATATAATAATAGCTGCTGTAATGCAACTTATATAGGCCAATCAAAAAGGCACCTAAACACTAGGGTTGCGGAACACCAGGGTCGATCTTATAGAACTGGACTTCCCATTTCAATGCCACCCTTTTCAGACATTCGAAACCATTGTGAACCTTTCGGCTATTCCATAAACAGAGCAAGATGTTTCAGTAATGTTTAGTTGTTCTGGTGAAACCAACTGTTTTATTGCCGAGTCCCTCCTCACTCACCACCTTAAGCCCACCTTGGGCACCAACGAGTCAACGACTTATCCACCAACCCATTATATTGGTATGGTAATGTGTGTCTTGTATCATACACTATCTACACATAGTTTACGTAGAGTTTAGCTGTTGTCGTTTGTTTTTATTTTTGAATGTCTTATTTGTTATGGTATTCTAAATTATTATTAATTATATTTGCTTTCAATGTCAACATAGTTTATTAATAAATCACATTTGTATTATTATATGTCTGATGATGACATGTGCTAATGTTGAAACCTCTCAAGAATAAAGATGTCCGTGTTCACTGTTCACCTTGGTGTTGCTTACGCATATATATATATATATATATATATATATATATATATATATATATATAGTTTAGATTATGCATGTATAGTTTTGCGTGGGAACGATTAGGAATATTATGATATAATGCATTCCGCTATATTTCCCCATCACCATTTCTCTTCCCTCACTCACACCACCACCGTGGTTGACAGTGTTGGAGGTGGTGGAAGTGGTGGAGGTGCCTGGGGAATGAATAAACTTGTAGGGCGTCACAAAAAGATCATCCGTTCCTGAAAGTTAATTTCATTTTATCACTGAAGGTTGACAGGTTCTGCAATCGACCCTACCTTTATTTATCTATATGTTTTATAATTGTATATGTTGAAGTATCGCACATGATTCTGAGTAATAATCTACTCTTTCTAATTTGCTAACATTTGTGAACACAACTTAACTAAATCTTAGTTTTACCGTTACAACAATAAACAGGTATTTAGGGTGAGTGAAGACTATATCCCATATTGGTGGACAATACTTGACAGTCAGGACTTTATCGTATGGATACTCTGAGGTGGTCATACAGTTCCGAAGTGGTGTCAAATTAATGTTGATGAACTAGCTTCTTGATCTAAGCAAAATATCCTTAGTTATTACAATTATGTGCAGTCTTATACACAAGAGGAAAGATGGTCTTTACATAGTGTTCCTAGAAAGAGAGATGAAAAAAGCCAAATTAATTACACAAACAGTTGGAAATAATAGAGGTGAGATGTGTTGAAAGGCGGCTGCCACAACCCCTTTTGTACCGGCGACGTCTTTGTATTTATATTGTATTTATATTTAGATAAATGTGTGGTACTAAAACGGATAAAGTGAGGAAGTTCGAAGTCTGTTAATTGCTGGAGGCCCTATTTTAACTGAATACAAGCGTCTAATGGTAGCCAGAATAAAGTTAAAAGGACGGGACCGGTACAGAAGGGATTGTCCGGCATTGAGGAAGTATATACTGAGATCAGACTGTAAAATATTTATTATTTTAATATTGATAGTAGAGCGACAACAGTGGGTTGAGTGGACTGACAATTAAACAAATTAGTATGAGGAGGAAGTACTGTATATCGCACACAACACTACGATGTTACCAGTCAAGACATAATGGTCGTAACGCTATGTGAAGTCATTAATATTTGTGCAATACTAGTTTAGGACTACACAAAGAATAACATATTATTTTTACTTTTACGATATACACCAAGTTTGTTGACTGGGGATATGAACAAGAACTCCTGGGAATCTCTTGCCTAATTATATGTTAAAGGGATACATAGAGAGTGTGTCATATGTGTTGCTTATCTCCTTTCGTTTTGTCCATGCTACCTTAAATATTGCATCATCGTCAACAGCTCCTATATAGCAATATATTTTAGCTCCAGGTGCACTCAATAATTTTACCGTAGTCATACAGTATATTATCATTATCAACCTAAAAATGAATCCTACACTTGGTAGCCTAATAACAAAATGTTCTAATTCGATATTAAAGTCTCTCTCTCTCTCTCTCTCTCTTCTCGTTAACATCTAATTTCCCAGTAGCTTCCCTCTGGAGCCAGTTTCCATACCAGAGTCACGACCTGAATGGGAGAGAGAAAGAGAGAGAGAGAGAGAAGCCTTTAACAGTTCACGAACAAATAAAACGTTAAGAGCTTGGCTTATGTGCGCTCTGGAATTCCAGTTATGTTCGAACTAAGCTTATCGGATAAGAACACAACTCTCATTACCAGCTTGTGTATATCCAACTATACGCTGTTCCAAATAAGTAGGCCAAATCTCTTGAACATTAAACTGTATAACTCACAAACAACTACAGTAGAGTAATCGAGCTAAACAAATTACAATGTGGGAAGGCTCAGCCAAGGAATTGGCGTAAAAACCTACAGCCCATTTACATAAGCTCTTTTTGAGTTACAGTGGTTAGAGTTAACGATTTCTGGACTATATACTTGGAACAGGGTATAGCTCTTACGACACATCGTAATGAAGTGTAGAAAACACAAGAGAAAACAGAGTGTGGCTCGAGGAGGTATGCAAATATCCGTTTTACTGCCTGGTCCAGTCAAAATACCCAGTAGGAACAAAAAGATGGTGGACGAGGCCGAAGAAAAAGTGAACAACCCTGTTGGATGGTGACGAGAAACAGTGTAAATAAATACAAATACACTGAGAGAGGAGAGTAGAGGAGTGGGACTTAACACACACACACACACTTATATATATATATATATATATATATATATATATATATATATATATATATATATATATATACACCGGTACAGATATATTGCATGGTGAAAATGTCATTATCTTAACTATTTCCACATCAGGCTGGCTTAGCTCTCCTAGTGCATACCACAGCTCCGTTTAACTGCAATTATTTTACCATGTTATTATACAGAATATATAATTTTGTAAGCTACATAATTATTATTGACATATTAGCTCACTTTGGACCAGTTGGAAACTATTTGACATGGAAGAATCTATTACAGTGATGCAAGGGAGGACTCTACATAAAACTTTCAATATAAGTTTAACGGTTGAGAATTGAACTTTTTGTTATACAACATGTTATGCTTAAAATACCCCATTATATAATTTCCCAAAGTTATGCCCTTTCCTCTTGGGACACCCTGTATATACAAACACACATAACCACCTAGACTAGGCTAATCCCCTTACTATACCGAGCTGACAGTCATATAACACCATCAAAGGACATCAAAGTGTACCTGTCCCAGACGAGAAATACACTATACAGTACATATCCATAACAACAATATTTAGGGGAGGCATTGTTTTTACCCCCTTCTCCCCCATGCATAGCCTCATTAGTTTTAGAATAATATGTCGTTCGCCCCATTACTTAGTCGATTTTAAGATCATGGAAGAAGGGTACTGATATATGTCTACATCATGGGGGACAACATTAGTGTACAGTATGTTAACGAACACCCTTTGACTAAGGGTCAGGTACTTCAACATGAGGAAAATGAGGTGAAAGAAGCAGTGAAACAAATGAGAGCGGGAAAAGCAGAAGGTTTGGATGGTATTGCTGTGGAGTGTATAAAGAAGGGTGGAGATGTGATAATAGATTGGTTGGTGAGACTTTTCAATATGTGCTTTGCTGTGTCAATGGTACCAATAGACTGGAAGAGTGCATGTATTGTGCCGTTGTACAAGGGGAAGGGATATCGGCAGGAGTGTTCAAGTTATAGAGGTATTAGTTTATTGTCAGTGGTTGGAAAGCTGTATGGCAGGGTGTTGATAGAGAGGATAATAAAGTGTACGGAAGTTGCAATAGGAGAAGAACATTGCGGTTTTAGGAGTGGAAGAGGGTGCGATGATCAGATGTTTGCAGTAAGACAGTTATGCGAGAAGTATTTAGAGAAGCATAAGGAGATATTTTGGGCTTTTATGGACTTGGAAAAAGCGATGATCGTGTGGACCGTGAAGCAATGTGGAAGGTGTTAAGGATTTATGAAATAGGAGGAAATTTGTTAGAAGCAGTTAAGAGTTTTTATGAAGGGAGCAGAGCATGTGTGAGAGTAGGAAATGGTGAGTTGAGTGAATGGTTTGAGGTAAAGGTAGGTTTGCGACAGGGTTGTGTAATGTCACCATGGCTGTTTAATATGTTTATGGATGGTGTGGTGAGGGAGGTGAAAAGAAGAACTATGGGAAGAGGATTGGGTTTAGTAGGAAAGAATGGTAGAGATTGGGAGTTGAATCAGTTGCTGTTCGCTGATGACACAGCATTGGTGGCGGATTCTGATGAGAAACTGCAGCGGGTAGTCAAAGAGTTTGATGTTGTTTGTGGAAGGAGGAAACTGAAGGTGAACGTCAATAAAAGTAAAGTAATGGTGTGTAATAGGGGAGAGCATAGGGTGAATCTAGATGTGAGGCTGGATGGGGAAATATTGGAACAAGTAGAGTGTTTTAAATATCTAGGAGGAACGATAAGCAGGAGTGGAGGTATGGAAGTGGAGGTAAAGCAGAGAGTGTGTGAAGGAAGGAAGGTTTTCGGAGCAATGGGAAGTATGTGGAAGACGAGAAATCTCGGAGTGAAAGTAAAAAGTGCACTGTATCAAGGAATTGTTGTGCCAACAGTGATGTATGGGGCTGAGACATGGGCTCTGAAGAAAAAGGAGAAAAGAGGGCTGGATGTGATGGAGATGAGCTGCTTGAGGAGTATGTGTGGAGTTACTCGTAGAGACAGATTGAGGAATGAAGAGATACGTAGGAGAGTGGGGCAGCAGGAACATTTGTCAGCCAGAGTGGACAGAAGGGTGCTGAGCTGGTATGGTCATGTTGAACGAATGGGAGATGAAAGGCTTACAAAGAGAATATGTGAGTCAGGTACAAGGGGAGATAGAAGGGCAGGAAGACCCCCATTGAGAGGAGAGACTGTGTAAGAAAGGCTTTGGATGATAGAGGAATGACTATAGATCAGGCAGGGGAAGTGGTGGTGGACAGGAGTGAATGGAGAATGCTTGTGAATAGTTGAGTGAACACGTGGTCATTTGGAGTAAGGGGTCGGGCGCAAGTTGGACTAGATAATAGTCCATCAGGCGCCTGGCCCGGAGAGACGATTAATATGAAGGGTGTGCCTGGAAGTGTGGTGGGAGGGCTTTGGCTCCGCTGCATGTCTGCCTGCCGAGATCGGAACCTCTCCGGGTGGTCAGGGGCCGGGGGAGTGCTGGAGCGACCTTGGTAACCCTGGTCTCTGGGTCTTCTCCTGGGTGACCTGGATGTGTGTGAGTTTGTGTTTTTTTATCTGTGTTTATTTTTTGTTTTATGTTGTTTTTGTGTTTTCCCTGTTCTTGCTCTGTCTTGAGTCGGCTACCCCCAAAATGGGGATTGGGCCTGAGCATATAGATAGATAGATAGACTTCAACATTGCCATCCTTTGCATTTGTGTTGGTTTACTCTGTTACTTAGTTAAGAATTAAACATGTTAAATTAGACAAATAATTGTTCTCAACGGCCTATGTGATATATGATAACGGTATTGTTTGCCGTAATGATATAGTGTATAATTATATATACTGTATATATATATATATATATATATATATATGTGTGTGTGTGTGTGTGTGTGTGTGTGTGTGTGTATTACCTGGAGTATAACCTTTGATTGATATATTACTAAGTTATGCAGTTATAATAATTTTGACATTAGCATTGATATGTTGTACTCTTTGGTTAAGAACTTACTATATTGTAATCTACCAAACCTACAATTCTCAACTCCTGTCTTTAGCAGAACTCTGTTAACAGATGATGCTTAATTATCTACCTCTTTTGAGGAACCACATATAGTACAGCCTAAGTTGAAGAAAATATATATATATATATATATATATATACGATTTAATTAATGTATAGACATACTGCATCACAAGCGACTTGGATCGTATATTTCAAGACTCAATGAATGTTTATTGATAAACATTAGTTTAGCTTCAAACCAAAATAACTCAACATATGTAGCAATTATGTGTTTACTTTAGTTGCATCAGAGTGTTGGTATAGCCCAATATGATAAGTAGCTGGTGCTTTATATACATGTATTTATAGTTTTCTTAACTAAGAAAATACAGCGAATCATGAAGACCAGAGTCGATGTTGTGATGATGTATTCCTTGGGAAAATCGAGGGTGGCTGGGAAAGGAGGAAGGATGGGGACGGAAGGTTGTCAGTAAACTTATTTTCACGCGGAAATTTAACCCGTACAGCCCCAGCGATGCGCCTAACGCGTCAGCGATGTATGTAACGCACAGCCCCAGAGACGCGCCTGGCGCGTCACCCTAATTGCGCCGACCGTAACCTCAGGTGTAGCCACTCAAGAGGGCTCAGATTTGTATGGGAACTGTGTACGTATCCCACGCAACCGTGCTGATGGTTGAAAACTCTTAAAGTCCACGTGCGTGCGCGTGAGCGCGTAATAACCTGTTTTTTGGGGGTATTTGCCTTCAATTTTTTACTCTTGTAAAATACGTTTTCGGGGGATCTGTAGGACCACTCTTTAAGCTTTTTGAGCGTTTTTTCGTGGTTTTTCCTTCATTCCTAACCCATTCGCTATTGTTTCTGGAATAAAACCATTTTTTGAAAACCGTCCGGGTTCTGGTGAACAAACATTACAAAACTAGCTGGGGCTGGACGGGTTAAATGTAAGGTAACGAGCAGATGATGTGACCCTTCCTTCCTGCTTCATTCCCTTACACACACACACACACCCACACACACAATTTTACCAACAGTGTGTATGTGGCTGAGACATGGGGTCTGAATGTACAAGAGAAAAGAAGGTTGGATGTAATGGAGATGAGCTGCTTGTAGAGTATGTGTGGAGTGATGGGTAGAGACAGATTCAAGAATTAATATATATGTAGGAGAGTGGAGCAACACTGTGGTGGCGGTTGTAATGGCCAAAATATTATATGATAAAACATTTGGTTTTGACACTTAAATATCATGTAGATATAGTTTATCCTAGGTTAATAAATGTGTTTTTAAAAGCTTTGGAAAGGAGATTATGATTTATACAAATTCATGATTGTATTTTGAAGCATTGGAACTTCGTTTTGCATGCTTCAGGTATACAGTATTGTTTTGATTTACGGGTGTAATTTGTTTTGAGCATATGAACATTTGTGAAGCTTCAGATAGTTTGTCATGTCATGATTGTATTTTAAGGCATGTGCAGCGTGTCTGCAAAGCTTTAAATAATGACATTTTGATTTAAAAGTTTACAATAGGGTGAATGTGTGGTACTTATTATTATTATTATTATTATTATTATTATTATTATATGAGATGCCGAAGTCTCCAACCAGGGTGCAGAAACACCATCAAGATCAATCCACACAAAACACCCGGAGGCACTGGAGAGAGACTATGGCAACTTAGGAAGAAATAAAAACATATACTGTATACTGTACTGTACATATACACATATTAAACACAGATAACATATTATGCAGTGCCCTTAGTCTTTTATTTAAAGTTTTTAACAACCCTCAGCATCCCTTACATGGGGTTCTGCCTGGGCCCTATGTCCGGGCTCGTGCAACTAGATTCACAAGCAATCTTAATGATCTTGCCATGAGCCGTGTTAATTTTCTACTACACTACACTACACTACACTACACTACACTACACTACACTACACTAACCCTGTGGTGGGGATGGGGTACTTGTCAGGACGTAACTCGTGGTTCTCAATTATTCAGTGAGTGCTAAAGCTAAAATATTAACTAACCTTTTCTGTGTGGGTGACGTCTTTTATAGTTTGTGTTGGCTATATTTATACGCTGGTGTGCAGTTTAGGAAAGTGCTGTGGTACTAACAGAAATCTGATTGTGAAGGTTTGTACCTGGGTGATTTATAGAGATCATTCATGAGTTTATTTGGATCGTCTTATGTTAGTTGGAGTAAAGACGTCACTCGTACTGTAGGGGTTGAAGCTTTGTGTGAGTGACATAATTACATAATACTGTATATACAATTTGTTTTGTGGTGTGGTAACATTTCATACAATGTGAACTGTTAACTACAAGCAAGATACAGGGTCGTTGCTTTGACTAGAGTAAATTTGGTATCACATGTTTGCAATTTAAAGGTATGTACTGGTCAATGTGACGAGTTTGTGTTTGAGGTGTGGGTGACATATGATATGTAATTACTATTGTAAGGTTTAACACTAATTTTGTGAAATAAAGCAGCACAGTTAATTAGATAAATTATTATGTAGTTGGTTATGATATTGTATCAGGTCTTCAACTGTTAGATACTATTGGTTGTAAGTCATATTCCTCATCGACAAACTAATTATTATTGAAATTAATTCGGAGCTAAGCTTTGCAGTAATATTGTTATTGTTGTGACTATGTGTTTATTTTTGTTTCAGTTAATCATAACAAAATATAGATGCATTACCGGGTGACCACACTAGTTTGAGTTACTCCTATCACTGGTGGTAGTGGTAGTGGTGGTGGTGGTGGTATGGCTGTTGGGGTCACCTGTACCATTACTGACGTCTGTGGCAGGTGTCCATGATGGAAGGTGGTGGTGGTGGTAAGGGTAAGGGTGATGGGGTCACCTGCACCATTACTGCCGTCTGTGGCAGGTGTCCATGATGGAAGGTGGTGGTGGTGGGGGTAGTAAGGGTGATGGGGTCACCTGCACCATTACTGCCGTCTGTGGCAGGTGTCCACGATGGAATGTGGTGGTGGTGGTGGTGGTAATGGTGTGGGGGTCACCTGCACCATTACTGCCCCGTCTGTGGCAGGTGACCATGATGGAAGGTGGTGGTGGTAAGGGTGTTGGGGTCACCTGCACCATTACTGTGGTTTGTGGCAGGTGTCCATGATGGAAGGTGGTGGTGGTGGTGGTGGTAAGGGTGTTGGGGTCACCTGCACCATTACTGTGGTCTGTGGCAGGTGTCCATGATGGAAGGTGGTGGTGGTGGTGGTGGTAAAGGCTGCGTCATACAGAGGTCAAATTTTTGCAGTTCGGGTGTATTCGGCCCGATAATCGGGCGACATCGGGTATGATTCTGGTATGTTCGAGTCGTTCTAGTCATGCTCTGGTCATCACCCGAATGTTCGGGTGAGTCAGCCAAAAGTTAGTGTATGCGTTAACTTTTGGGAAATCCTCGAGTGCGTTCGGGTCAAAAAACTGTTACAAAATCCTCGAGTCACCTTCGATTTACATTTGAGTCGTATTCGGCTTACATTCTACCATATTCTGATCGCATTCGACCGTATTCGGGGTCACTTTCGAGTCAAAAAATTAACCCGATTCATAACCAGAATTGATCGAACCTAAGTGGACTTAGACCGATGAGGTAGACCGTAACCCTAATTAGACTTCGATGCTAAGTGGTAAAATTCCTACCATAAACTTGTTCGAAAGTCAACTGTTACTCGATGCTGACCCGAATTTCAGGATGATGACTGGATGGATACCCGAATACTACTAGAAAATAACTCGATGCATGTCCGACATTCCTAATTAGACTCGATGATTACTCGATCGTGATCCGAATGACTAGAATGTAAGTCGAAGGCTAGTCGAAGCCAAGTCGAATCAAACCCGAACGCGAGCCGATGGGGCCAAGGGGTCCCTCGCCCAGTCACTATGGGGTATTTCAGGGTGACGAAGTCTGGCTTCTGGTTGGGGCTCACGTCGGTCGATTAGCATATTGTGGAGTATGCATGAAGCCAGGACTACCTTCTCCACGGTACTGGGGTGTACGTTGATGGTAGTCAGTAGGCACCTGAAGTGGTTGGCTAGCATACCAAAGGCATTCTCTACCTGTCTCCTGGTCCTAGACAGTCTGTAGTTGTAGTTTCTCTTGTCATCATCGAGCCCTCGGTGTGGGTGTGGCTTCTGCAACCACTCCCTCATTGGGAATGCGTCATCACCAACCAGAAAGTAGGGCACTGGCTGGTCCTCCCCTGGGAATGGCTCGGGTGGTGGCAATCCTGCTGCTCCGTACTCCAGGGCCTTCCGGATGTCAGTCACCTGGAATATACCACCATCAGATGCTGACCCGTTCGCTCCAACGTCAACGTACATAAATTTCCCCAGGTGATCGACTATTGCCAGGAGCACAATGGAGTGGTAGTGCTTGTCATTGTAGTACAGCATCCGCAGTTGCTTGAGGCTGTATGGCAATGTGCTTCCACATCAATTGCCCCAATGGTGTGTGCGAAGTTTCCACCTATCCTTGAAGCCCTTGGCGACCCTCCTTCCAACCTTCAGGTGTTATGGGCACACTATTTGCTCCTCCATGTATTCCTGTATGATTGCCTCACAACGTCTCCCGCACTGCCAGTGATATCGTGTTGGCACCTACACGGAAGTTCAGTGCCATGCTCTTATAGGCCTCGCCAGTGGCCAAAAAGGTAGTGTCATGGCAACTCGCAGTCCGGGCTCCAGGGGCTTCTTCCAGTTGGTCTCGTCCTTCTTGATCCTGGGTGTCACGTTCGTCAATCATATCAATCAGCTCCACGTCCATACGCAGAAAGTATTTATAGTTAACCACGTCAGTTTTCCTGGAGTTTCTTCAGCCAAATGGTGGTAGTGTCTGTGTGTCTCTCGCTGTGCCACCCATGGCTTGACGCTGCAGCTTCGGGGTTTCCTTGGTCGTTGTGGCCGTCGAGGTTGAGCACGTTGGGGTTCACGTTCTTTGTCCCTGATGGCGCGGGCAGTAATCTGATATCTGAGGTTGGCATTAACTATCTCCTGCCTTAAGATTGCCAACGCCAATGCCTCGTTATCCATCTCTTCTGGTCGTGATGGGTCCCGGAGGTTGCTTTCCTGTGACATGTTGCTGTGTTGGGTGCACTGTACAAATGAAGTTTGTGTGAGCACACCCTCTCTCTATATAGTGGGGTGATGCATAACCTCATAATCGTGTCATAATCGACTTATTCTAGTCACGTTCGACTTACATTCTAGTTTCATTCCGGTTGGGTTCCTGACTTCGGGTGGGGTTCGGTTTTCATTCGGTTTTAAGTCGGGTTACTTCGGGTGTGATTCGGTTTTAACTTGGGTTGGTATCGACTACTCGGGTCACCGTCGATTAGCTATCGACTCATGGTCGATTCAATTCCGTTCAACTTCTGGTTAGTTTCGAGTAATATACGGGATAACATCGACTCGTATTCGAGACGCATTCGAGTCCCTCGGGTAGCATTCGAATTGCTTTCTGGTCATAGTCGGGGTACGAGTCTCATTCGGGGACTTCAGTTGAATTCGGGTGAAAAGTGCAAGTCATTGCCTTCGGGTTACTGCCGGGTCGCGGTCGACCTCTGTATGACGCGGCTTTAAGGGTGTTGGGGTCACCTGCACCATTACTGCCCCGTCTGTGGCAGGTGGCCATGATGGAAGGTGGTGGTGGTGGTGGTAAGGGTGTTGGGGTCACCTACACCGTTACTGCCGTTTGTGGCAGGTGTCCATGATGGAAGGTGGTGGTGGTGCTGGTGGTAAGGGTGTTGGGGTCACCTGCACCATTACTGCCATCTGTGGCAGGTGACCATGATGGAAGGGGGTGGTGGTAAGGGTGTTGGGGTCACCTGCACCATCTGTCGCAGGTGTCCATGATGGAAGATGGTGGTGGTGGTGGTAAGGGTTGGATAATCTATATACTCTTAGATGTAGTTCAGTACCTTTATTTAAGCAGAAAAAACAAATATACTTAGGGAATATTTAATATATGCTTAGTGTACACTTGGTATTAACCCCTTCAGGTTTATGCCGTATGTTGACAGTATATTCTGGTTATTATGTGTGATGTTATCAAGCAAAACAGGATCCGTGTGTGGCAAAAGCAATTAATGGGATCGATTTTACTCCTTAATTGCTAGAGGGCTTTCCTAAGCTGTAAATACTCATTTAGTTATAGTAATAAGAAACGGTTACAAACGGTAACTATCATAATAAGTGTTAATATAGGGTTAGATAACTTTGTCTATGTAATATAGAAAACAATGGTTTTGACACGATTGTAATATTGTAACTAGCTCATAAAATGTAGAACATTTTCCCACTAAATTAGAATAATGATATGTAATATATTAATTTTGTAATTTTGAATACAATTAATCTTCTTCACATACATCGGATGGACTGTAGCCTATGTCTGTTTCTTAGGTTGATATGATTAAATAATCAATGTGGATAATCCTCTTCCTCTTCTTCTTCATCCTCTTCCTTTTCATCGTCCTCCTGGTATGACTCTCCTGGTGTGTGTGTGTGTGCTGAACTATTCCTGGGTCGGGAACATTACCATATATATTGGCAGACGTGACGACACAGTCCATTTAGCCATTATTCTAACACGCACCGGCTGGCACCATGGCTTATGTGGGAATGACTGTCTGTTGGGGAATGTATGGGGGGAGGGAAGAAGCAAACTCTATCTATATATCTATTATTGGATGCCTTTCTTCACTTTATGAGGATGACCATACACAAAACACCCTCAAGCAGACAGTCTTGTCCCCTGTGAGAAGGACTTACAGGATTGACCACTCAACTTTGTGTCTATCCGACTCCAAGGCCTCAAAGGAAACAAATTACACAGGCAATTACAATTCGATATAATTTCATATTATTTTCCATATGCATTAATGGGAGGATGGGGTGTTTTTGGTGGCCCCCTTTTTCCCTCGTGATTAGCCCCATTGATGTTTAGATTTATTGAAGTTCGTCCCATTAGTTTGACGATTGTTATACTTTACGCCCCATTTCTTTGTCACACAATACTCGATACATGGTTGCACTTTACCCCTACACAAAGAAAGAAGCTGTGCGGGGTTGAAGGACCAAAAGACGGTTGAGCACACCAAACATATAGTGGAAATATCTTTCCAAGAAAAGTCAGTAGAAAAAGAAACACCAAGATTACCGAGAAATAATGAAGGGTTGATGTGTGTATTGTTGAAGTATATGAGATAGGCGTATGATAGACTGTGACAGGTAGATAGATGGAGAAATTGGGGTTTGAAAGCATTGAAAGTAAAAAGATATGTTCTGCCCGAATCGGAAATAGTTGCTAGAACAGAAAATATGCATGCTATGGCATCATCACAGGATTCTTCAAATAGTTGCTTACTGGGTCTGTGTACAAAACTAGTTGACAGAGTCATCAACATATGAGTGGAAAGGATTGGAGGTACAGTTGAGAAGATCATTAATTAATAAGAAAGGTAACTGGAGAGGGGACAGAACCCTGAGCAACACTGGAGTTGATAGGTTGAGGAAGTGGTTGGGAGGGAGAGTAGTTTAGAATAATTGAATATATTTATTTCAATCCCAACACCAAACGCCTCCCAATTAATTTTATGAAAGCATGTGATCTTACCAGGATTCGAACCTGGGTTACCACATACAGATTTTAAACACTCAAACCATCACGCTATCAAGACACTTATTAGAGATCTGTGCCAGACTTAATCAAAGGCTCTCCATATGTCTAGCACAGTAGAAAAGGTATCATGTATCGTGTATTGTTCGCATGTGTGAGGAGGTTCTAACCATACTGCAATTCTCGTAAGGGTAGAGTCAAATGCATTGTGCATCAACTTACTTCCTCTAACTAGTTCCATATAATCTCATTTGACTTGATGCAATATTGCATTTCTTGCAATTTTCTATTGCTATTGCAGCAAGCAGTGCTCTTCTGAGCTCTTTCAGTACATACCCCATCCCTTACAGCGAGTGGGAGGCACTCGCCTTTCAACACAATCCCACTCCTATTCACTCCAGCTCTCCCACCCAAAAATATATAAATATTCTCAGTGTTTCCTCTACAAAAAGGGAAGAGGGTTGTAGGAACGTTGAAAGCAGTAACAAGAAATATGGTGGTCAGCATGGAAGTAAAGAAGTTATTGCATGACAATGTGGTAATGGTTGGATAGACTCAAACCAAGAGTGAGAGGGTGGAAATGAGATGGTTCAGCCATATGAAACATATGGGAAGCGAGACAATGGCTAAGAGAGTGAAGTGGAAGGACAGGGAGGGAGAAGTAAACCAAGAGAGAGGTGGAAGGATGGAGTTAAGAAGTCTTTGCGTGAAAGCAGTGCTGGATGGGAGAAGGGGCGTCGACTGACTGCGGCCAGAGGTGCATGGGGGCTTTTAGTTTTGTAGCCACCCCTTCGGGGATCACGGCGTCCAGCAATAGATAGATAGATAGTTTTCTCTATTTAATTTGTGAACTATGAAACTCTCACCCTCGATCAATCTTTCTTTCATCCTATGATTTAGACTGCTTAAGCTTCGTGTGTCCTGGCATTTTGACCCCAATGTCCCTTGAATTTGACTCTGTCACTCTGTTGGCTTTGAGGAAGACACTTGTTATTGCCAGCCTGCATTTAGTCTCCGTCATTCAAATACAATAAATAAATAAATATAACGATACCACCAAATCTACCTCTACCACCACAATTACCACCTACACTTCCACAATATTGTTCACCACCATTACCACCACCATCACCACTTATACCAAAATTAGATAATCTTTGGGACCATCATTTTATCCAAACTTTGAAACATTACCAACGTTCCCAGGGCCACATCCTTTTACCACATCTAATTTCAAACTCGCCCAATAATTTTAGGAAACCAGAAAGGGGAGGGAAATTATAAATTAAAACTATTTTGGAAGTGGTTACAAAAGTGGAAACATAATTGATTGGAGCACTTATTCAAAAGAGTGAAATATAATCCATACGGTAGGTAATGGCTTTATAGTAAGTTCAGTAGGTGTATAATTGAAACAGTGTTGGATATCTTCATTGTTGGTAATTACAAAGGAGAGAAAGATAATTGATGTTACTATTAAGTTACATTAATGGATGGATGGTTTGAATACTCATTGTTATGCCCAGTGATATAGGAACGACAATAGAAGCAACCCCTATACAAATGATGACAATAGCAGCCACCAAACGAAATAGCACCAGTAATAGCACCAACAGAGAGAAAGGGAAACCATTAATGCCCTTGCTGTTTTAGGAGAAGATATCTACCTACCAGTAAAAAAATAAAAAAATAAAAAATAAAAAATAAATATATATATAGGCTATATGTATACAGGGTGTCCCGAAATAGACGTGCCAAACTTCAGGATTAGGTTAGGAAACATATTATAAGCACATGTTTTATAAGCAAAATTCATATACCATTACTGTTATAAAACCTGAAAAAATCCCATAAGATCAAATTATCACATGGACAACTTATGTATAAGAAATTTAGGATCGTGTTTCCGTTAATTTCGTTATAATATGAGCAATAGAAGGTCATATGTATACGATTAGAACCATTTCTTATGTTCATTCCAAATGTGTAATCATAATTTATTTATCATTAATAGATATTTTTATATGAATAAATGTAATCAGTAATTAGCCAAAACAAAAATTGCATGCGTACCCAATAATTCTCTCGACATTGATGTTCAGCAACAACAATTGTGTTTAGTACACTCTCTGATATCTCAATAGAAATAGGAAAGGTTGATCTATAATATTACTATAGTAAAACCCACACGAGATAATATTGTACTAGAGTTTGCCTAGGCAGGTATTCAGTATGAAAGAGACATTTTTGAGTATAACGAAAGGAACACCATCTTTGTGTTGACTTCTGAGGGATCGCCAGGATAGAGCGAGGTTGTTGTTGAGTTGCACAACCCTAGTAGGCTGTTGCGTTGTGTCACGAAGCATTTCTTTAGTTGTCGAGCATTACTACCTTTGCGCAGTCTTTATTATTCGCCTGCCTATTATTACTATATGTCCTAGCATTTATTGTGACCCGTATTCTGCATTATAATTGTTCAAGATTCTTTACGAACATCTTCCCAGCATCAGACTTATTTCAGAAGTTTCCAGTTGATGTTGCAGGACTAGCATTGCACTTTCTTTAATACAGGAGTGCCAGTTATTTGAGTATCTACCGTAACGTTAATTAATCACGTTAACTATCTTTTCTTTGTGTAACATAATCGAGTAATCTTTTACTGTTTGAGAATAGGCTGTTTCATTGAGCGTCAGCCTAGTGTGTGTGCACCAGTTACCGAGTCATAGGATACCTCGTTGTCCAGGCACGACTCAGGGCGGTAATGGTGTTTTGTTTTCCAGTGTTTAAGGTAGGGGTTGGATCTAGTGTTACCGTTGTTGCATTTTGCCATTATCTAGTCCAATGTTGAAGAGCCCTGTGTCTTTGAGAACCTGGATCGTAACAAATGGCGACCTAGCTCAGGATCTTGTGAACTAAGAGATAATTGCAGGATTGTTGTGGTCATTTGTTTTATTGAGGAATATAGTGGGCACGTTAAATTTGTTTTGGCAAAGTAGTATAGCACTTTAGAGTCTTCAGACATTTTTGGCAAGTGAATAGTGCTACATAGGAGCTTGGGTACTTTTTTTGTTTTTATAAACGTGAGAATTTTTGGTGGACACAATGGGAGACGAATCAGATCATACTGAGAGTTCAGGGAATGATGCAGGCTCTGATGGGCAGATGCCAGGGGGGTTAGTAACTAGTGAGGAGGCCGCAAAGAAGTTTTTGGGAGGTGCCTATAACAGCTGATCGACTAGAGGGAATTAGCAAGTATGGTCTACAGTGTTTGGCTCCCCTCATGGGGCTTAATGTGGCTCATGGCATCAAGAAGAACGATTTGAGAGCTTGCGTACTGGGGGTGGCTAGTGAGGTCCAGGGTGGAGAGGGTGCTCGGAGACTTCTGCTCGAGCCCCCCCTCCACTCTACTCCCATCGGGACCTCTAGGACACCGGAGTTTAGCACGTTCCCGCAGGTTGATAGTCAGTGGCAGCGTGGTGTTGGATCGCTGGGTGGGCCTCCAATTATTGCAACTCCTCCTCCTCAAGGTTTGCCTCCAGACATGCTTTTCCAACTTGAGATGGCTAAGATTCAGCAGCAACAGCGAGAAACTGAAGCTCATGAGAGAAGAGCTGAACGAGAAGCTGGAGTTCGTGAGTAACTTTGTTAGGACAGTTTGTACTGATACACATAACAACTATGTTGGGACAGTTTGTTCAGTTACACATAACAAGTATGTTAGGACAGTTTGTACAGTCACACATAACAACTGTGTTAGGACAGTTTGTTCAATTACACATAACAACTATGTTGGGACAGTTTGTTCAGTTACACATAACAACTGTGTTAGGACAGTTTGTACAGTCACACATAACAACTGTGTTAGGACAGTTTGTTCAGTTACACATAACAACTGTGTTAGGACAGTTTGTTCAGTCACACATAACAACTGTGTTAGGACAGTTTGTTCAGTTACACATAACAAGTATGTTAGGACAGTTTGTACAGTCACACATAACAACTGTGTTAGGACAGTTTGTTCAGTTACACATAACAACTATGTTGGGACAGTTTGTTCAGTTACACATAACAACTGTGTTAGGACAGTTTGTACAGTCACACATAACAACTGTGTTAGGACAGTTTGTTCAGTTACACATAACAACTGTGTTACGACAGTTTGTACAGTCACACATAACAACTGTGTTAGGACAGTTTGTTCAGTTACACATAACAACTGTGTTGGGACAGTTTGTTCAGTTACACATAACAAGTATGTTAGGACAGTTTGTACAGTCACACATAACAACTGTGTTAGGACAGTTTGTTCAGTTACACATAACAACTGTGTTAGGACAGTTTGTTCAGTCACACATAACAACTGTGTTAGGACAGTTTGTTCAGTTACACATAACAAGTATGTTAGGACAGTTTGTACAGTCACACATAACAACTGTGTTAGGACAGTTTGTTCAGTTACACATAACAACTATGTTGGGACAGTTTGTTCAGTTACACATAACAACTGTGTTAGGACAGTTTGTACAGTCACACACAACAACTGTGTTAGACAGTTTGTTCAGTTACACATAACAACTGTGTTGGGACAGCTTGTTCAGTTACACATAACAAGTATGTTAGGACAGTGTGTACAGTCACACATAACAACTGTGTTAGGACAGTTTGTTCAGTTACACATAACAACTGTGTTAGGACAGTTTGTACAGTCACACATAACAACTGTGTTAGCACAGTTTGTACAGTTACACATAACAATTGTGTTAGGACAGTTTGTACAGTTACACATAACAAGTATGTTAGGACAGTTTGTACAGTTACACATAACAAGTATGTTAGGACAGTTTGTACAGTTACACATAACAATTGTGTTAGCACAGTTTGTACAGTTACACATAACAATTGTGTTAGGACAGTTTGTACAGTTACACATAACAATTGTGTTAGCACAGTTTGTACAGTTACACATAACAATTGCGTTAGGACAGTTTGTAAAGTTACACATAACAAGTATGTTAGGACAGTTTGTACAGTTACACATAACAATTGTGTTAGGACAGTTTGTACAGTTACACATAACAATTATGTTAGGACAGTTTGTACAGTTACACATAACAACTGTGTTAGGAGAGTTTGTACAGTTACACATAACAATTATGTTAGGACAGTTTGTACAGTTACACATAACAAGTATGTTAGGACAGTTTGTACAGTTACACATAACAACTGTGTTAGGACAGTTTGTAAAGTTACACATAACAAGTATGTTAGGACAGTTTGTAAAGTTACACATAACAAGTATGTTAGGACAGTTTGTACAGTTACACATAACAATTGTGTTAGGACAGTTTGTACAGTTACACATAACAACTGTGTTAGGACAGTTTGTAAAGTTACACATAACAAGTATGTTAGGACAGTTTGTAAAGTTACACATAACAAATATGTTAGGACAGTTTGTACAGTTACACAAAACAAATGTGTTAGGACAGTTTGCAAAGTTACACAAAACAACTGTGTTAGCATAGTTTGTACATTTACTCATAACAACTGCGTTCCCACAGTTTGTACAGTTACACATAACAATTGTGTTAGGACAGTTTGTACAGTTACACATAACAACTGTGTTAGGACAGTTTGCAAAGTTACACAAAACAACTGTGTTAGCACAGTTTGTAAAGTTACACATAACAAGTATGTTAGGACAGTTTGTACAGTTACACATAACAAGTATGTTAGGACAGTTTGTAAAGTTACACATAACAAGTATGTTAGGACAGTTTGTACAGTTACACATAACAATTGTGTTAGGACAGTTTGTACAGTTACACATAACAACTGTGTTAGCACAGTTTGTACAGTTACACATAACAATTGTGTTAGGACAGTTTGTACAGTTACACAAAACAACTGTGTTAGGACAGTTTGCAAAGTTACACAAAACAACTGTGTTAGCACAGTTTGTACTATTACACAAAACAACTGTGTTAGGACAGTTTGCAAAGTTACACAAAACAACGGTGTTAGCACAGTTTGTACAATTACACAAAACAACTGTGTTAGGACAGTTTGCAAAGTTACACAAAACAACTGCGTTCCCACAGTTTGTACAGTTACACATAACAATTAGTTGATATTTTCTGGTTTACGTTATGTAAATTTAGCCAGTGAGACTATTCGTATTGGTCATTTACCAACATACCTGTAATTATGAGGACTGTGGACCTCATTCCTATATTGGTATGACGCAGACTCGCCTTTCACGTCGGCTAACTCTTCACCTTCAGGCTGGAGCTATCAAAGACCACTATCTCATCCCTAACCACCCTCACCTCACACGCAACTAGTTAGAGAAACACACCACCATACTCGATAAAGAAAGTGACCCAAGGAGATTACCTATACTCGAAGCTTTATATATCCAAGCCTTACATCCCAACATCAACAACCAAACTCTGGACCTTCAGATCCTTCCTTCTGCCAAAAGACCCTTTCTACAGAACCTAACACCCCCCCTCGCCCCCCGGTGCCCTTGATGCAGCCCCCCGCGCTACCTCCTTCAGCTTCGTCTTCCGCAGGCGCCACACAACTTAGGCCACGCCCCTCGACACACAGCCAATCAGCTTCGACCCCACCAACCGACCACCATCCCGCATCCAGTGCGCATGCGTGAAGCGGTTCCCCCCTTTCTCTTTTCCAGAATCCCCCTCCACCAATAGTAGATTTTTGCCCCTTGTTTTTCGCCTCCTCTGATCCTCCACCCTCTATATATACCCTTCCTGTTTACCTTTTATATCATTCCATCCTTACTTGATAATGCTGGTTGTCCAGTGAAACGCGTCATATATCCTGTATCATCATTTACATTTATGTAACCCTGTACCACCATGAATTTTGCTCATCTCCTTCATCTACTTCCTGCCACCCAGCGAAAACTCATCAGAGACCTGGAAACTTTGAATAATAAAATTTCCAACGCAGAAATTGCCATTTCTTTCAACCTCGTATGTATTAAAGAAAAAAAAAAAAAAAAAAAAAAAATATATATATATATATATATATATATATATATATATATATAATTATATATCATGAATAATTAGTGGTATATATCTCGTGGTAAATACAGAGCATATTTGAAATACTGCTGATTTATATAAGGCTATCTCCCTTAGATGGGCTGCCGAACAAGGCTGATGAGTATCTAGCTAGGAGTAAGCTCCATCTATGAAGAATTTCTAACTAGACCAGAACCAACAATCACCCACAAATTTAAGGTAACACATGCACCTGAAAAAACACGAATCACATAGGCCTACTAAACGATTAAACGAACTAGACATTTTTAGACAGAGTGGACAGATGGGTGCTGAGCTGGTATGGTCATGTTGAACGAATGGGAGATGAAAGGCTTTCAAAAAGAATATGTGAGTCAGGTACAAGGGGAGATAGAAGGGCAGGAAGACCCCCATTGAGATGGAGAGACTGTGTAAGAAAGGCTTTGGATGATAGAGGAATGACTATAGATCAGGCAGGGGAAGTGGTGGTGGACAGGAGTGAATGGAGAATGCTTGTGAATAGTTGAGTGAACACGTGGTCATTTGGAGTAAGGGGTCGGGCGCAGGTTGGACTAGATAATTGTCCATCAGGCGCCTGGCCCGGGGAGACGATTGATATGAAGGGTGTGCCTGGAAGTGTGGTGGGAGGGCTTGTGGCTTTGGCTCCGCTGCATGTCTGCCTGCCGAGATCGGAACCTCTCCGGGTGGTCAGGGGCCGGGGGAGTGCTGGAGCGACCTTAGTAACCCTGGTCTCTGGGTCTTCTCCTGGGTGACCTGGATGTGTGAGAGTTTGTGTTTTTTATCTGTGTTTATTTTTTGTTTTATGTTGTTTTTGTGTTTTCCCTGTTCTTGCTCTGTCTTGAGTCGGCTACCCCCAAAATGGGGATTGGGCCTGAGCATATAGATAGATAGATAGACATTTTTAAAGTCAACGTTGAATTAGAAAGGTGTAACCAACAAGCAGAGAAACAAAAACAAATCATGGATAATACGGAAAAACAAATGAAAACCATTACCAGCCAATATCACACCCCAAAAATAAGGCAAGGCCTAATAGATAAGTGGTATGAAGGCACTACAGAAGAGGAACGTCTATCAAAGGACATATGGGAGAAGACAAAATATATATTCTTCCTAAATGGACTGTCAAAATCAACACCTAGAATGCCATCCAAGGATGGAGATGAAGGGAAAAACAAATATACGACCCACAAAGTCGAAACAAATCAGAATCAGAAAACAAATCCGAGAACCCAACATCGAAGAACAAAGTTTGACCTTAACCAAACTAATGTTAGGGAACATTGTGATGACTAGTACATAATATTATTTCAGTTATCTGAAGATATAGCAGCTTAAGATTGTACGTAGTTTCTGCAAAGGGCATTTTGCAATGGTTAACCTAAAAATATGTTTGGAATAATCATTAGAAAGTGAGGTTCTTGGTGGGGTGAGGTTAGGTTAGGTTCAAACACGTCACAGGAAGATCATTTTTGTTTGGCTGTGTCAGTGTTCACCAACATAATTATACTTAGGTTAACTAAATTGAATAAGTTACTAATAAATGATATCACACAAATAGTCTCACAAAAGTATTGGCCAAAAATCAAAACTAGCCAAGTATTTTAGTTCAATATGAGAAAATACCCTTGTATACCCAAAATAGTTATATTTAACAGAGAAATACAGTTGTGAAGGGTCAAAACATGATTTCCCAAACAGGCCAGTTCCCTACGAATATTAAAATATTCCATTATATGTCCATTTCAAGACATAGTGCTTTTACGACTATGCAGTTGAAAAGAACTCTGAAAGTAGCTTATACCATGTTATTTTCGTGAAGCTAAGAGTATAAACAGTACCGGAATAAAGCCAGCAAAAATCACCCATGACAAATGTGCTGTCCCGGTTCCGGAGTGGATAAGTCTTATTATAACTAGATACAAGCTACGGAGAGAACCCCGCTCATTGTTGCTCATTGTTGCCTATGGCGTCTGAAAAAAAGTGAGCGGGCATGATTGCATGGAAGCTTTTGATATATTATGGAATTTTATTACAGAAATTAATTTTGCAGTTCATTTTACCCCTTGTATCAGATTTGTAGGTTCGAACACTATCAGAAAATTGAGTTAGCCTATATGGGATTGTTCATTTTCTTCCCTATGCAGTGGTAATTTTCAGTGGCCGCTCAGTTTGTGTTGAATCACTATTTGTACCATAAAAACACATTTATAATGAAACTGCCTCAAGGAAACTTGGGGGAAATGTAGTATATGGATCGACACACAACATACCCTATAATCAAGTTAAAAAAAAACAATTTGAAGATGTTTTATGACCTCTCCAATATTTGGTGACTTGAGGCAATATCTGGGGGGGCAGACGGTCTTGTTGACCTAGTATACCCTTCATACATCCCGAGCTCCCTGGGTCCCAGTTTACGCTAGAGATGATTGCTAGCGCTGCTGATAGAGCCAGGGTGTCCACATACTCACCCCTGTTTTGGGTGTCCTACGACATCGGGAAGTGGGTTAAAAAATGGACGCAAGTTGGGCTCAGTAAGCAATCTGGCACTACAATGTTCCCTAAGAATTTTCAAACCCCCATATGAACCCCTAGGAGGTGTTGAAACAGGGAATGGAGGGAATATCACTCCTCCACCTCCCCTCCTTCCCCACTTTCCTCACCTCCTTCAGTTATCACCTATTTTCCCTGTTATTCCCTTATTCTGTGGTCTATTTTCGTGCTAACATTAGCGAGTTGCAAGCAGGGCATTGTCATCACTGTTACCAAGCGAGTGCAAGAGAGAGAGAGAGAGAGTATCGATCGACAGTCTCTCTCCAGATGTGGGGAAAAGTGGTGGGGAGGGAGGTTGCCTCAGCCATACATTATGTAACTCCCGGCCTGTATCGCCGATTTTGACCAGCCAAACGCTGTTTCCACTTGTTTTATTGTTGTAACAGGTTAATACCTTTATAATCAACCTATAATAGGTGCATATGGATAAGTATTAATGCTATTTATGGTAAAATAACGATGTTAGTGATGGAAACAGCTCAAATACGTGCGCACAGGAGTGTGGTGTCTCATACCCCCCATGCGCACGACTTAGGTTAAGGGCTGCTCTACTGGTGATCTTCTTTCATATCCTACTAAATCTTGGTTATCCTCCTTTCAGGACTTAGGTGAGAGCTTTGTTATTGCACTAGACATATCGAAAGCCTTCGATAGAGTCTGGCACAAATATTTAATTTCTAAACTACCCTCCTTCGGTTTCTATCCCTGCATATGTGCCTTTGTCTCTATTTTCCTTTCCGGCCGTTCCATAACTCCAGTTGTGGACGGCCATCGCTCTCTTTGTCATCCTATCAACTCTGGTGTTCCTCAGGGCTCTGTCCTATCTCCTAGGGTGGGATTGTTACCAAAATTTGGTTCCCAAGAAGATTTTGAATTGACTATAGAGTTATTTTCCATGGCTTTATTATGGAATAATTATCTCAGTCTTAGTTTAAGGCAGATTTAATCAATGTCATGATTTAGTTCGGTTTTATTATGGGTAGGCCTATCTGCTGTTGGGCAGAATGTTTAGACCTTTTAATAATAATGATTGTTCATCCTTATTTAGTTGAGAAGTTGATATTTTTTTAAATTTTAGGGTCTAGTTTTTTATGTGTCTGCATGGTTGTATTTACAAATAAATCTGATTTGTAGAGTTTTGATTTGGTAAATTATTTTGGAAAGCATCACCAAACATAGATAGAAAATTTCCCAATTTACTTAGATTTGTGGCTTCATCTTCTTGGTGGTTAAGGTCAAACTTTGTTCTTCGATGTTGGGTTCTCGGATTTGTTTTCTGATTCTGATTTGTTTTGACTTTGTGGGTCGTATATTTGTTTTTCCCTTCATCTCCATCCCTGGATGGCATTCTAGGTGTTGATTTTGAGAGTCCATTTAGGAAGAATATATTTGTCTTCTCCCATATGTCCTTCGATAGACGTTCCTCTTCTGTAGTGCCTTCATACCACTTATCTATTAGGCCTTGCCTTATTTTTGGGGTGTGATATTGGCTGGTAATGGTTTTCATTTGTTTTTCCGTATTATCCATAATTTGTTTTTGTTTCTCTGCTTGTTGGTTACACCTTTCTAATTCAACGTTGACTTTAAAAATGTCTAGTTCGTTTAATCGTTTAGTAGGCCTATGTGATTCGTGTTTTTTCAGGTGCATGTGTTACCTTAAATTTGTGGGGGATTGTTGGTTCTGGTCTAGTTAGAAATTCTTCATAGATGGAGCTTACTCCTAGCTAGATACTCATCAGCCTTGTTCGGCAGCCCATCTAAGGGAGATAGCCTTATATAAATCAGCAGTATTTCAAATATGCTCTGTATTTACCACGAGATATATACCACTAATTATTCATGATATATAATTATATACAGTATATATATAATTATATATATATATATATATATATATATATATATATATATTATGCAGAAAGTAAAGATACTATATTACCATTTACCTTGTAACCAACTCTAACTGGTCTAAAAACATATCATTGTGATATTTTGGTTCATCCTGAGTATTTACGGGTAATTTACTGTCTTCATATTTTGTTTCCGTGAACCTTTCTTCCAATACAATCTGCACAAATAGTTGAGTACGCCCCTTGCCTTGAAATTTACACCCACGGCAGCAAACACTGGACCCCAACTTGGTCAACACGTCGCCCTTCACCATTACCTTAAACGAATACACTCTGCTTCACCTCCACACACACAAGATAAATATGTTCTTGTCTTATTGCCACCAGCCAGACGATAAAACTATATAAACATGATAGCGACATATCTCGGATGAGAGAGGATACAATACGTAATGTCCAGTAGTCTTTGCAATAAAGGCAATTAATTACATTAAGTTTATGTCAAAGAATACCAATGAGTTTGACTGTAACTTGGTCATTGATATGTAGTATATATTCGATGACAAATATTACTGCTAGGGCCAGGATTCGAACCAAACAGGCAGGGAATCTAGTCACCTATACCACCACGGAGGTAAACAGAAGGATATTGGTACAGTTTGCCGCACATATTCCATTTCTCAACCATCTCAGCACATTCTTACTTGGCAGTTCAAACTTTACAACTACCTTTGTTCCTCACCAATCTCAACTTGTGGGGGGGACAGACACTCTTTTAATCGAAATCCGGCTCCCTTAAGCATGACAAGTTGTTTAGTTGGTTACAAATATAACTGATAGGGCTAGGATTCGAACCATACATTGGGGAGGTCCAGTCAGCTGTAAAACCATGGAGGTTAAACATTCAATGGCGTACACATTATCGCTATTACTCTCCAGCTCCAACAAGTTCCTCCTACTGAATACAATCGACTAATAATAACCAGAATATAGTGTCAAAACGCATCATACTCCAAGGATATTGGTACTTCTACATCTTTAGAGGTAGAAGTACCATTTATGTGGTCCATGAAATTATCTTGTGACTTAATCCAACAATTATCTGCATCCAGAAATGATACATTCCTTTCTTAAGAATACATGAAGTTTGTCTAATATAATTTGTATCTTTATATTATATGACTATCTACATATGTATTATATACAGTATATTATGGCATCACACACGCAGGGAGGATGGTCACTGTACCTTGACAATCGATCAAGGTATTAAAACTATGCCCTAGCTCAAATTGACTTATCAAATTTTGCTTTGAATTGCAACCTTGTTTTACTGGCGGCAAATCAGCATTTGATGGAGGGAGGAGGGATTGGCCAACCCCTTTAAAATGTGATAGAGATCGTCCTTCCAGCATTTCTCATGTCAAAAATGCTAAAGCAACCTGGATATTGAGGTTACTGTATATATAAGCCAGACAAGAATTGACCCCAAAAGGGTGTTGGGTGAGATCAATACCCAAGATAATTTCTTAACGTAGATATAAATAGATTTACATAACGTTCTTGATTAAAATTGTTATAACATTAGGCAGAATATCATCACTTAAAGTAAACATAATGTTGGCAACGGAGGGATTTGGGTTCTCTGGGATTGGTGAAGGAAGTGTAGCCGGGTCCAAGGCTTTTGTAATGTTATGGCTTCACAGCCAAACCTGGGCTATTTCCTGCAATGGGTGTTACTAGGGGATCGACCTCGAGTGGAGGAAGGGGGGTCCAAACTCTTGAAAATCAGTAAAGATCAGTTTCATCATAGGCTAAATGCACATCTAATGTTGTGCTTTGTGACATGTCAGATAATGCATTTAGGGTAAATTTGAATCTAAGTTCGTGCATTGACAAGGCAGCCAAAGTATGGATGTAAACGAAACAAAACATATAACACAGAGGAGCAATCTAATGCATTCAATACAGTATGAACCTAGTTTACCATAAGCCTCATCCGCATGTTAATCCTTGTTACGGTGAACGTTTTCAGTTTACCAGCAGCTGATGGCGTAGATATATTAGAAACGCAAAATAACATTCACGGCTTTCTCCGCACGCATTTGGCCAATTACAGTGACAGTATGACACTTTGACCAAATGGGATAACAAAATAAGTGCGGCATTTGGCAAGAACACGAAAAACTGCGAGTGCCAATTCTGTTCCAACTTCAAATACAAGAAGATCATGCAATGCATTTAATGAATATATAATTATAAATACTGCCTTTTATTCCTCTCCCCATAATATGCAATGTATTAACCATGCAGACCATACGAATAGTCTCACTGGCTAAATTTACATAACGTAAACCAGAAAATATCAACTAATTGTTATGTGTAACTGTACAAACTGTGGGAACGCAGTTGTTATGAGTAAATGTACAAACTATGCTAACACAGTTGTTTTGTGTAACTTTGCAAACTGTCCTAACACAGTTGTTTTGTGTAATTGTACAAACTGTGCTAACACCGTTGTTATGTGTAACTGTACAAACTGTCCTAACACAGTTGTTATGTGTAACTGTACAAACTGTCCTAACACAGTTGTTATGTGTAACTGTACAAACTGTGCTAACACAATTGTTATGTGTAACTGTACAAACTGTGCTAACACCGTTGTTATGTGTGACTGTACAAACTGTCCTAACACAGTTGTTATGTGTGACTGTACAAACTGTGCTAACACAATTGTTATGTGTAACTGTACAAACTGTGCTAACACCGTTGTTATGTGTGACTGTACAAACTGTCCTAACACCGTTGTTATGTGTGACTGTACAAACTGTCCTAACACAGTTGTTATGTGTGACTGTAAAAAACTGTCCTAACACAGTTGTTATGTGTGACTGTACAAACTGTCCTAACACAGTTGTTATGTGTAACTGTACAAACTGTCCTAACACAGTTGTTATGTGTGACTGTACAAACTGTCCTAACACAGTTGTTATGTGTGACTGTACAAACTGTCCTAACACAGTTGTTATGTGTGACTGTACAAACTGTCCTAACACAGTTGTTATGTGTGACTGTACAAACTGTCTTAACACAGTTGTTATGTGTGACTGTACAAACTGTCCTAACATACTTGTTATGTGTAACTGTACAAACTGTCCTAACACAGTTGTTATGTGTGACTGTACAAACTGTCCTAACACAGTTGTTATGTGTAACTGTACAAACTGTCCTAACACACTTATGTGTAAATGTCCAAACTGCCTTAACACATCTGTTATAAGTAACTATACTTAACATACTGTAGTTGTTGTGAGGTGGAGTGAGTTATGTGGTGGAGGCGGTAGTCAATAATGAACTTAGTCTGACATATGAGCCACTTCGAAGCGCCACTAATCACCCTCATAACCATAAATTTAATTTAATGAGCCGGGTTGGCTTTTCAGTGTCACCGAAAGCGTCTATAATAATAATCATTACCATCATGCCAAGTTTCAAACTAGATGCTGTAATATATACGTGTTTGTTATTATATCATATTATAATCACGGAAGAAAAGAACCAAGGAATGTATATTTACAATATATATTTGTAGTGGTACCTAGTTAGAATTGTAGGAGTAGGACTCTGTCTACAGCATTACTGACCATAACAAAAAACATAGGTTTCAAAGTAACAATAATTCAAAACAATTGGAAGGCTTAAGTCATAGACACATTCATTCATATTTTAAGAACAACTATGCTTTGTTTACCAAGGTTTGGACTAAGTTATATTTGTAATGAGAGAGGAAGCATTTCGGAAAATGTTATCTAACTCTCCCTTCTCTGAAATCTCCATCTTTGGAGATTTCAATGATCACCACCACCAATGGCTCTCCTCTAATTTCACTGACCAACCTGATGAACAAGCCTACATCTTTTCTATCCTTAATGACCTAGAGCAGTTAGTCCAGCAACTCACCCGTATCCCGGACCGCCCACCATCCTTGACTTATTTCTAGCCTCTAATCCTTCTGTTTATACTGTAAACCTTCTCTCTCCGTTGGGCTCCTCCGTTCATAGCCTTATCTCTGTCACTTGTCCTGTCTCTCCAGTAACGCCTTCTGACCCCCTCAGCCAGCTGCACTTGTGGCACTTTGGCGTTGCCAACTGGGAGACTCTGCTTCTTGGATTTCCCATGGAATTATTTGTTCTTCCGTGGTCGGGTACCTTCAGAGAGTGCCGAGCGCATTACTGAGGTAATCCTTTCGGGCATGGAAGCATACATTCCATTCTCTTTCTCTCAGACTAACTCACAAGAATGTTACTTTACTCATGGTTGTTATACTGTTGTTCGGAATAAAGAGGAAGCATTCAAACAGTACCGTCGTCTTAAAACTCAAGAATCCCGTAATTTATATATCTCTGCCAGGAATCAAGCCAAATCTGTTCTTTGCCTCGCCAAAAACTCTTTCATCAATAACAAATGCTCTGAACTTTCCAACTCAAGCTTTTCCCAAGCTTTTTGGCATCTAGCCAAAAACCTCTCCAGCAATTTCGCTTCTTCGTCTTTCCCTCCTCTTTTCCACCTGACAGTACCACCGTCACCTTTTCCTCTGACAAAGCTGAACTCTTCGCTCAAACATTTGCTAAAAACTCCACCTTGGATGATTCCGGGGCAATTCCTCCCTCCACCCCTTCCTCACTTACTTATGCCTAATATAATAATCTCTTCTAAGGATGTACTCTCGGCCCTCTCTGGGCTTAATACTAAAAAGGCATATGGACCGGATGGTGTTCCTCCTATTGTACTAAAAAACTGTTCTTCCGTGCAGACTGACTCCCTGCCTCAGCAAACTCTTTCGGCTCTGTCTATCCTCTAACGTCTTTTCTTCATGCCGGAAGTTGGCTATTATTCAACCTGTCCCAAAAAAGGGAGACCGCTCTCACCCCTCCAACTATAGCCCAATTGCTCTCATTCCTCTAAAGTTTTTGAAACTATTCTTAACTCAAATTATCTTGAGCATTTATTTTCTCATAATCTACTTTCAGATCGCCAATACGGTTTCTTGGTGATCTACTGGTGATCTTCTTGTTTTCTTACTAACTCTTGGTCATTCTGCTTTCGGGATTTGGGTGAGATTGTTTATGTTGCTCTAGACCTATCGAAAGCCTTCGATAGAGTCTGGCACAAGTCTCTTATTTCCAAACTACCCTCCTTCAGTTTCTATCCCTCTATTTGTTCCTTTGTCTTCAATTTCCTTTCAGACCTTTCCATAGCTGCAATTGTGGAAGATCATCATTCACTTCCTCAACCTATCAGGGTTCTGTCCTGTTTCCAATTACCTCTCTAATTTTTATGAATGATCTCCTCAACAGTACATCTAGTTCTATCCACTCATATGCTGATGACTCTACCTTGCACTATTCAACTAGTTTTCACATTAAACTAGCATACAAGCACTCCTAAACAAATGTGACGAGGCCATAGAATGCCTATTTTCTGATCTTTCAATCATTTCTGATTGGGGCCGAGAAAATCTTGTTACTTTTAACGCCGCCAAGACCCAGTTTCTGCCTCTATCTCTACATCGCAATCTTCCACAAGACTATCAACTATTCTTCAACAATACACAACTCAACCCTTCACCTTCTCTCAACATTTTAGGTGTATCATTTTCATCTGGCCTTTCTTGGAACGATCATATTACCACTCTTGCTAAAACAGTTTCCCAATAATAAGGTGTGGTCAACCGTCTACAGTTGTTCATAATTATCGTATCCGCATTATCTGATTGAACTTTGTCTTTTGTTTTTCCTGTCTTACCATTATCCGCCTTTGTTCTACATAATTACGGTTCTCTCTGTGTGTATATATGTCGCTGTTATTAATAGACAACTAGATAATTATCTATTGCCCTGACCCCCAACCAGAAGACAGAACAAGATATTATGAAATCATCATCACAGCTCAACCAGTTGACTTAGAGAGCTCTACTTAATGCCATTCTACAGGTAAATAACACAGCTACGCTTGGGGATGTGCGGGAATGCGGGAAGCAGTCTGATTAACAAATATACGGTAGCCTAGCCTAGACGTTTTTCGGCCAAAACACCCGGGTTTTGAGGAATATATATATAATACATAGCCGGGGCTGGAGGGTTAAGGAAGCCATACTGGCGATCTGAGAGTAGATTATGAGAAGAGAAATGCTTAAAAAATTTGGAAGCAAGAATAGTTTCAAAAACTTTGGAAAGACAAGAGATGAGAGCAATTGGACGATAGTTGGAGGGTTGAGAGCGGTCACCCTTCTTTGGGACAGGTTGGATGTGAGCAAACTTCCAGCATGAAGGGAAGACGTTAGAGGATAGACAGAGACGAAAGAGTTTGCCTAGGCAGGGAGTCAGCACGGAAGCACAGTTTTTGAGAACAACAGGAGGAACACCGTCCGGACCGGTTACTACTACTAGAGTTACTACTCTAATGCTATCTAACAAACCCAGCTTCTGCACCTCAGAGCCTGCTTCCCATACTGTGTCCTCACTGTGCACTGATCCGTCGTTCGACATAGTGTCCACCGGAAATCCTCAACGTTTATATAAAAAAAAAAAGTACCTAAACTCTCATGTAGCACTATTCACTCAAAAAATGCTTGAAGACAACTCAAGTGCTCTACTACGTTGCCAAAAAAATTCCAACGTGTCCAAAATATTCCTCAAAAACAAATGTCCACTGCCAAACTGTGAGAAATAACAATCGACCCCCAAACGGTGATTACAAAAAAAAATCTCCACAAAAAGAATCCTGCAAGTATTTCATAGTTCACTAAATCCTAGACTAAGGTCGCCATTTGTTACGACCGGGACTACGAATAAAACAAGGGCACTCAATGATTGTTGCATTGCACTATGCAACAACGGTACGCTAGATCCAAACCCTCGAACTTATATGCCGGCGAACAAAACACCTATACCCTCCAGGGTTAATCTGCAATAGCAGGGTATCCTTAACTGGGCATAAATGTACTCTACTTCAGGCTAACCTGCACTGGTATAGCCTGATAACAAACAAGATGCAAGTTACGTTAAAATGCATAAAAAGGAATCTATGGAAAGATCAATTAAATCCCTGCAAGATTTAATACAATAAAAAGATGCTTCAATACAGTTACTCTAAACAACAATAAACTCTTCACTCCTATCTGAAAGAAAGTGAAGTATAGTTCTACAGCATAGACCTGGAAACTTCAGAAGAAAGTCTGATGCTCATAAGATGCTCGTACTGATTTAGAACTATATAAAGGCAGGAGGCAGGACACCACACGTGTAAATCGAATACACTAAAAGATAGGACATATAATGTTAACACGAGAATACTATAAATGCGCAACGGTAGCAATGCTCGACACTAAAAGAAGTACTTCCTCATCAACGAAACAGTCTGCTATGGTTGTGCGGCTCAGCAACAACCTAGACTAATAAATGCTGTGAATAATAATGCGCACATATCAAAGAGCTTATATTAAATACTAACAAGTGTCTACTCGATTAATAATGTCTAGCTGGGATACTCTAGGTAAGGAACTGGGGTTGAGCAAGACAGGCTCGTAGCCTAGCGATGTCCTTAAGACTGCATCCTTTAAGTTACGTTAATTGACTAGGGGGCTCTCTCGATAGATCCAGATCACAAGTATCTGGTTCTATCCTGGCGACCCTCTAAAGACAAGCGAAGAGGCAGCAAAGTGTGGAACTGGTACAGGCCAAAACCCTCAGTCAACACAATACTGCACTCGCAAAGGACGCAACCGAAAAGACAACTGTTACGTCCTGGGATATATAAACACTGGGCTCTTTCTATTGGACTAGGTATGCGGCAAAAAGCAACAACGGAAAACGCTAGATCCCACCCTTATCTATAAACCCAGGCAACAAACCACCCTAAACTGTCAAGAGTCCTGCCTGGACAACAAGGTATCCTATGACTCGGTTACAGGGTGCACGCACTATAGACTGCTGATAGTCAAGCAGGCTATATAAAAGATCACACAATTAAGTTGACTTAAAGCTTCAAGGAAAAGATAGATAACGGAATTAAATTGCAGAAACAATTTAATAACAAACTAGAAGAAAGTACATTTAACGTTACGTTAATTAATACAACTAATCACCCCTGCGTGAAAGAAGGTGAAAGCAAACAGTCCTCAAAACATCGTACAGGTAGACAAGATGCAGGTTTCTAAACTGCATGCGGCTACTGTAGGATCTGATGCTTAGCAAAGAAAGTAAGTTGCGGATTTAGAGAACTCTTAACTCATAAGCAGGAATAAATACTAGTGATAGGCCATACAGTGTATAATGGCATAGGTATAATTAAATAAAGGCAGCAACTCGCAACATAACCACATACAGGTGTGCTTCTCACTCTTAGTCAGGCAAGCCTGCTCGGACAGAGCCTCTAAGCCACACCCTGACTCACAATGCTCACAAAGACGGTAAACTGTGGCACATTAACAAGCATACAGATATAATAAACCGCTAGCTGTTAATCTGCCAGGTGGCAGAGGTCTAGCCGGAAGGATATAGGCTTCGGATACCCGGGCTGAGCCACCTGCTCTAGCCTAGGGACGTTCCCAAGTCTGTGCACCAAATTACTCTAATTGAAAGGGTGCTCTCTTGAGAGACTCAGATCCCAAGTATCTGACTCTCTCCTGGCGACCCTAAAACAAACGCAAGACGTGCTAGTGCAGTGCTGAGTGGACTACGCAAGGGCCCTCACACAACACAACACTAGACACACAGGCACACAGACAAGAAAATGCCCCCAGACTCCCACGGGTATCCTAGTAAAGTCGTGCAGGTCCACAAGACTCGCACCAGCAGACTTTACTTAAAGGATCGCAAATAGCCCCCCCTCCGGTCTAGCCCCTGCTCACCTGCCACAAGAACACACTAGCAAGCATGAAACCACCAAATATGAGACAACAAAAAAGCTTCCTAGGTCTCATTAACAATTATATCTCTGCATAAGGCCCAAAATCCTATCTAGTTATCTGAGAGCTCGTCGTTAATACAATGATAGCTATAAGGTCTATCAAGGGGATGGGGTAATTAAATAGACTGGTGAAGTAGTGGAAAGAAGGTATACAAAGTAAGAGAGAAAGTTTCTAAGTGGGGTTGAGAGGGATAGATATCAAGGGGGTCCGAAGGGTACGACAGTGAGGTGAGCTCTGAGGAGAATAGCTCCTCTGGACCCCTCCAGGATCCCACACAAAGGCACGGTGGTCAGCCAATCACAGGCCGCTACGTCACCCGGCAGCAGGCCTGCAGAAGGCGCCAGGAACCATCAGCCAATCAAAACCGAGAGAAAAGGCCACGCGGGCGAGCAACTCCTCCGGGAGGGAGGAGGAGGAAAAGCAACACTCACCTCCCCCACCCTGCTCGCTCGCTCTCTCTCTCTCCTGCTCGTCTCCTCTCACTCTCACTAGACTTACATCTTATATATAATAATGAAACAATCAACTATCGAGAATAAAATATACTAAGATGTGTTGGTTAAGAATAAGGGCAGCTTCAAGCTGTGAAACAACATAAGAATATCCCAGACATTAGTTACATTGTCGTAGGATATATACTAAGGAAAAGCCGGTCAGCCGGCTGCCGCCAGCCGGTTTCTAAACGGCTGGGCAGCCGACACTCGCGCATGCCCGCACGTGGCTACTATGCAGGAGCGTCACACCTCCCCCAAGATATAAGACACTTGACTAAGTTCTTCATATCTAACAGAAAGCTTCTCATAGTACCACACACTGTTGCGACACAAGGCACTATATATACAAAAATAAAGACTGTTGCACTCCACGGAGCAAGTTCAACTAACTTAGCGTCAATAAGCGAAAACATTCAACTTAGATACTGCTACAACATCTTATACAAAATTCTACACGTTATAAAAATAAAGAGTTTTTATAAGGTTTTTGCTTTTTTAATTTGTTTTTTTCGGCTGAACCACAGTGACAGCCTATTTTCCTCCACTCTCAACACACACTGACTGAACGGCGAGGGTTCTCCTGCAAACAAACCCTCCCGTGACAACCAATCAGCCAAAACATTATCAGTGCCCTTAGCATGCCACACATCCAACTTGTGTTCCGGCAGCACAACAACACCTGGCACTGATAAACTGCCCAGTTCAACACAAGACTGGCATTTCTCTTCGCTCTTTCCGGCAACGGGGCCTGCCAATAACCTTTCACTAGTTCTACCTTCGTGATAGGCGATGCAGCCCCGAGGCGGTCTATGGTGTCGTCAACTCTCGATAAAGTATAGGCGTCTGTCAGGGATAATGCACACACACTCTCGCAATCAACACACTCACTGATCTTGCCACTTAACCCATAATTAGCGGCGAGCAACATAAGTCGAGTTAAATAAAGCTGGACTATGTGGCGGCGCTCGACATAACTCGAGTGGCAATTTCAGCACGTAATGTGGCTGAGAGAGAGAGACAAGTGGTGGCAGGAGACTAGCGAGCGTATGACTGCTCCAGACCACCGCGGAGAACCTACTGACACAAATCTCAGCTCCCTCCTCCCTCTCTCACTCGCTACATACTCAATTATGTACTGAAAGTACCGAATTACCTGCTTTTTGCACTCGCGTTGCACGGTTATTGCAAGAAAACTATCCATCATACAAGGATCGTTATGGTGTCATTCGAAAGCTCTGTTTATGCCCTTTCAGGGATAGGTACTTGTTTTACGTTCTGGGTCTTATTTAGGCATGAAAATGATCACGTAAACAGCCCTATTTTGGCTAAAAACACCCCGCTGTGCGGTACACATAAATAAACCGCATAGGCCGCTCGTAAGGTGTTAACACAGGTTGCAAAGTTACAGGCAACGACCACTCACGACATTCCTTATCCCTCAGACCCTTCGTCAACACGTAATCCAGCTCTGCTTGCACCACAGGCTGTCGAGCAGGATTTATACGGTAGGGAATTAAATTGAGCCTTGCACTATCTCCAGCCTGCATGTCGGATTCTACCCCGTACATCAGGCCTGGAGAAGCAACAAACATGCGATAGTACTGCCATAGCCTAGTAAACAACTGCCTTGCACTGTCTCCCCGAACAACATGCCTAGTGCCCTCCCACAACCCAGCCGAGACCGCAGCTTCTAACCTGTAGTCTCCCTCCTTCTCCACCTTCGTCCCTAGAACAGCCAGGTCATGAGAGGGACAATCAGTACCATCTGTGCAGTCACTCCCATAGTTCACAATTGCTAAGGCTTCCCCACCGATACCGTACATGCGCACCCCCGCATTCCTTACGACTACATCTGCCTGCACAGTATCACCGCTTTTAGCGACATGGCCAGATACAGTCGGTCTATGGTAGGGCTGTTGCATTAGACTAGAGCAGCTTTGGGAGGCGATGCGACGACCGGGCACAGCCACTCCACAGCCAACCTCACCAATCTGCTCAATGTCCTCCTTTTGACCACCACCCTTGGCAGCCATGGGTCGACCCTGACCTGGCAACCATGCCAAAGCCTCGTCGTCCACCTTGAACCACCGAAACAACGAGGCTAACAGTCTTTCAACATTCACGTGACCTGCCCGCGGAACATTTTGCACCGCCCGAGTTGTGAGACTCAGGGGCTCGGCACGACCAGTGTGGTATGAACCGAGCTGGTGCTGGAGCGCTGCACACTGCTGCTCAGGCAGGTGCTCTAGCGCTTCCACAGCCACCATACTCGTGTCCCCCGCCCACTGCTCCGCCGAGACGTGACAATCCCTACTCTCCTCCACCTGCGCCCTACTGCCCCCCTCTCCTTCTCCACCTTGGCCGCGGCAGACCAACGCAGGGACAGTAGGCTGCTCAGGTGGTTGCCTCACAAACTCCTCCAACAGGTTCACATGACATGTTTCCCCGTCCTCGTGTTTGATCTCGACAGCACCATTACCACACTTCTGAACTTCCGGATCCTCCAACTGCAGTTTACAAATATCTGAGGGAACCAACCTGTCTAGATGCTTCAGAAGCAACCCAAGTCCTCCCCCAATATCAAACTGAGCAACCCTTTTTTCTCTCCGTGTGTAACGTTGCTGCCTCGGAGTCTCTTCCTGCCCTACCTCCTCACTAGCTGTGACAGGTCCTGGGGCCTCTCCAGACTCTAACATAGGTGCCAATAATGAGTCACCAAGAAACACTGCCGGCTCAAAACTCTCCAATTGACCAACACTTCCCGTTTTCTTGTGACCTTTCCTCCGCGGTTTGATAGACTGAGGTGGTGGCTGCAAGGCTCCGGATGTCTGAGAACGCGTCACAACACACACCATGGTTTGTACGCTACACTTCTCAACCCGCTCCTGTTCCTCCCTACTAACGTCGGCCGCCTTCTCGGCAACGACCAAGGGTGAAACCTTAGAAGCAGGCACCGCAAAGTCGTTGCCGAGGAGGAGGTCGACGCCCCCAACAGGCAAGTTCTCTACGATTCCGACATTCAGCTCCTTCGCCACACCACCCACCTCCAGCTCCATCCGCACCAGCGGGTAGGACTTCGTAGCATTGATTCCCTGAACTACCACCACCCGAGCAGCGTTAATCGGCCTACCAGTAAAGTTCTTTAACAAGGTCTGAGAAGCCCCAGTATCACGCAATAGCTTAACTCCTCGCCTTTCGCCAGCCCACCTCACAAAACCATGCCCTCTATGACCCCCAAAGACGTCGCGGACAGGGTTCGAGCCTTCCGGACTCTTGAACACAGGCTGTGTCCCAACCTCTGACGAACTACCCTTGGCAAACTCAGAAGATATAGGCGACACCCCTATGCTGCGGGCCAATGACACAACCTTGTTTGGTGGCTTGTTCGGACAAGCATTTGCAAAGTGACCCTTCTTGTGACATGCAAAGCACTCTTTACTCTTTCGTTTCCCTTGGGAGTGGGAGGTACCATTAGACTTCTTATACGGGACGGTATTTGGTTTATGTTCAGTTTTATTGTCAGTGCTACATGGTTTTGTGTATTTATGTGTATCAAAATTCTTGGGAGGGGGAGGGGTACGATCCTTTGCACCCGACTCACTCCTAGCTGCTGCTTCGCACCCTCGAATTAATGACAGTCGGAGGTCAGCCATTTCTGCTGCCTCCTGGAGAGTTCTAGGATTTTTTTCCTTTATATTTAATGTTAAGTCCCCGCCTGTGCACTTAAAGAACTGCTCCAAGAGAACCAGCTCACTCAACTCCTCAAAAGTAGCTGCCCTCTCAGAACGCAGCAAATGTCGTAGTGCATCAGACAAGTCCCGGGCGTGTTCTAGGAAGGTACTATCCTTGCCCTTAGTAACACCCCGAAACTTCAAGCGGTAAGTTTCCGGTTGTAACCCATAGGCCCGTAGCACAGCCTTCTTTAGCTCATCATAAACCACACAGGACTCTAAAGGTAGTGCATCATACGCCTTTAGCCCCTTTCCTAGGAGTCTTGATGAAACTAATGCTGCCCACTTTTCCTGAGGCCACTGGTGTTCCTGACACTTCTTCTCAAATCACATAAAAAACTCAGTTACACATGATTCATCGAACACAGGAACTAGTTTAAGCAGGTGCGACAATGATTGGTCCCGATGTCTGTTACCTCCCCCAATATTTCGCCCTGTTACCTCCACTCGAGATCTCTCCAGCTCCCTGTCAGCCCGATACCTAGTAGACTCTGCCTGCAGTTCAGCCTTTCGTATAGCTGTTCTCTCTGCAGCCTCAGCCTGCACACTAGCCTGTCTTTCGGTAGCCTCAACCTGAGCTCTAGCAACCTCAGCCTGCACACTAGCCTGTCTCTCGGCAGCCTCAACCTTGGCCATCTCAAGCCGAAACAACAAATCTGGAGTCAACCCTTGAGGAGGGGAAGGTGCATTTAATGGAGAGGGTCCCTGTGATTGAATTCCATGCCGCCATTGACCATCAACTTGGGGGTATGTACTAAATTCAGGCACCCTGACGTTTGATATGGGGGTAGAGTGGAGGGGGGGCGGGGGACGGGGGCCCCCAGTCGCCTCTCCACCCAGGTCTCTCCCTTCTAAACCCAATATCAAAGTCCTCAGCTGATCTTTCCTCATGTCACTTAAACCCTGGTGACCCTGAAGACCTGCCACACACTTTAAGCAATACTCATTCAGCTTCAACACCCTGGCAGCGGTAAGGGGCACCTCTAAAAATCTTCTAGCACCCTCCTCGCTATCGACTAGCCACTCCACAGGTCTTTCTCCCTCCAAGCCTGTATCGTGACCTGACCAATCACTGTGTTCTGATGTATTAGACATGTTTGTGCACTGCAGTAATTATCACGGTTATAGAATGTGCCTTATCTCCTATGCAAGTATGTATATACTAATGTTATTTAAAGTCTTTAATGTGTTATATTGGTTGCTCCAAAAAAAAAAAAAATCTATGTCCACTGTATTCCTTTAATCATAAGGAATCTCAAAACAAATGACCACTATATTCCTCTGTTCAGTAAATCCTATGCAAGGTCGCCATTTGTTACGTCCTGGGATATATAAACACTGGGCTCTTTCTATTGGACTAGGTATGCGGCAAAAAGCAACAATGGAAAACGCTAGATCCCACCCTTATCTATAAACCCAGGCAACAAACGACCCTAAACCATCAAGAGTACTGCCTGGACAACAAGGTATCCTATGACTCGGTTACAGGGTGCACGCACTATAGACTGCTGATAGTCAAGCAGGCTATATAAAAGATCACACAATTAAGTTGACTTAAAGCTTCAAGGAAAAGATAGATAACGGAATTAAATTGCAGAAACAATTTAATAACAAACTAGAAGAAAGTACATTTAACGTTACGTTAATTAATACAACTAATCACCCCTGCGTGAAAGAAGGTGAAAGCAAACAGTCCTCAAAACATCGTACAGGTAGACAAGATGCAAGTTTCTAAACTGCATGCGGCTACTGTAGGATCTGATGCTTAGCAAAGAAAGTAAGTTACGGATTTAGAGAACTCGTAACTAATAAGCAGGAATAAATACTAGTGATAGGCCATACAGTGTATAATGGCATAGGTATAATTAAATAAAGGCAGCAACTCGCAACATAACCACATACAGGTGTGCTTCTCACTCTTAGTCAGGCAAGCCTGCTCGGACAGAGCCTCTAAGCCACACCCTGACTCACAATGCTCACAAAGACGGTAAACTGTGGCACAATAACAAGCATACAGATATAATAAACCGCTAGCTGTTAATCTGCCAGGTGGCAGAGGTCTAGCCGGAAGGATATAGGCTTCGGATACCCGGGCTGAGCCACCTGCTCTAGCCTAGGGACGTTCCCAAGTCTGTGCACCAAATTACTTTAATTGAAAGGGTGCTCTCTTGAGAGACTCAGATCCCAAGTATCTGACTCTCTCCTGGCGACCCTAAAACAAACGCAAGACGTGCTAGTGCAGTGCTGAGTGGACTAGGCAAGGGCCCTCACACAACACAACACTAGACACACAGGCACACAGACAAGAAAGTGCCTCCAGACTCCCACGGGTATCCTAGTAAAGTCGTGCAGATCCACAGGACTCGCACCAGCAGACTTTACTTAAAGGATCGCAAAAAGCCCCCCCTCCGGTCTAGCCCCTGCTCACCTGCCACAAGAACACACTAGCAAGCATGAAACCACCAAATATGAGACAACAAAAATGCTTCCTAGGTCTCATTAACAATTATATCTCTGCATAAGGCCCAAAATCCTATCTAGTTATCTGAGAGCTCGTCGTTAATACAATGATAGATATAAGGTCTATCAAGGGGATGGGGTAATTAAATAGACTTGTGAAGTAGTGGAAAGAAGGTATACAAAGTAAGAGAGAAAGTTTCTAAGTGGGGTTGAGAGGGATAGATATCAAGGGGGTCCGAAGGGTACGACAGTGAGGTGAGCTCTGAGGAGAATAGCTCCTCTGGACCCCTCCAGGATCCCACACAAAGGCACGGTGGTCAGCCAATCACAGGCCGCTACGTCACCCGGCAGCAGGCCTGCAGAAGGCGCCAGGAACCACCAGCCAATCAAAACCGAGAGAAAGGCCGCGCGGGCGAGCAACTCCTCCGGGAGGGAGGAGGGAGGAGGAGGAAAAGCAACACTCACCTCCCCCACCCTGCTCGCTCGCTCTCTCTCTCCCGCTCGTCTCCTCTCACTCTCACTAGACTTACATCTTATATATAATAATGAAACAATCAACTATCGAGAATAAAATATACTAAGATGTGTTGGTTAAGAATAAGGGCAGCTTCAAGCTGTGAAACAACATAAGAATATCCCAGACATTAGTTACATTGTCGTAGGATATATACTAAGGAAAAGCCGGCCAGCCGGCTGCCGCCAGCCGGTTTCTAAACGGCTGGGCAGCCGACACTCGCGCATGCCCGCACGTGGCTACTATGCAGGAGCGTCACACAACCCAGGCTACCACAGGACCGGTCGAAGTCGTGTAGGTATAAGCAAACCGTACACACATCGGAGACAACGACTACAGTTACCTTATCCCAGTCTAGCATTAAATAATAGAGCAGAAACACTAAATCAATAATGGAGACACACAAAGTTCTTAACCTATACTAACTAAGAACCCTCAAACCTATTCTAAGTACATGAAAATATATCTGAGGACGGCGCATGCAATACAATGGGCCGGCTATGAAAACCGTATGCAGAACCCAAGGGGAGTGTTGTGCAGTTAATAAAGGTTAGAGTATGGAAAGAGAGAATCGAGTGAGAGAAACAGTGATAAAGGTGGTGATCGGGAGAGAGTATGCAAAGGGATGTTAGAAGCACGGGCGCCAAGCCTGTCCTGACGAGGACAGCTCCTGGGGAGGTAAGTTACACAGGAGACCGCAAAGGCGCAATGGTCGGCCAATCACAGGCCGAGACGTCACTAGACAGCAGGCGTCATATGACACAGTAAGAGACGCCGTCCAATGGCGAGCGAGAGGCAGGAATGCACCCGTACATACAGACACTTACTACCTCCTCGATCTGAAAGTCTCTCATTCACATGCTGGTACTATTATCACTACTGTTGATATAAAATATAACCCGTTGTCACAGACGTAAACAAAGACCACCACTGGACTGTCTGTGACAATGCGATTACTTGGAAAGAAAGAACAACATTCTCTGATAACTGTAGCCCATTTCGATGTCCCTGGCGAGCGCTAGTGGCTAACGAGAGGCGATTCTGCCAACGCTGGTAGACGTCACAATATATATATATATTTATATATATATATATATATATATATATATATATATATATACTGTATATACTGTATATATTATGCATTGTAATCGTCCAGGCTTTAAATTAGTTTATATTTCTGATTTATATTATTTATATTGAACTCTAGTTTATTTACAGATGTAATTAATCTCACTAATCTGGTGCCAGAATCTAAACTCGGCCTGACAGCCAGAATCCTGCACAAGTTTACCGAAGGCATACCTTCTGAAGTTCTCAATCTTATGTTGACACAGACCAATGGTGAGCACACCCACAGCAATAATATTTATTTCGCAATCCAACACCATTGTATACATATATAATTATGTTGGAATATAATATGCGATCAGTGTACACTGTAAGCTTCATTAGTTTACTATGTCTATTAAATGTGAATATAGAGTGCCCGTTTAGTGGATACAGATCACATAATTATTACATATTGCTTCAATAAATATAATAAGATAAATACAAAATAATATATTATTCACGTTTTCGTATCGCCATTTAAAATCTAACCTCTTAATTAATTTAGCTTGAATATATAATATATATACCGGTATATATATATGGTACCTTATTATATACTATAATAATACATGGCCTATGTCAAGTAGTTTTGCTTGCCTAAGCATGGTCAAATTACAAGCATAAGTACCATGTTTTCTCTACAGTAGCGTCTGTTAGTGACCTGAAGAAGCTATCTGTGAAACGTTGTCAATAAAGGTGCTCCTCCTCATATGGTGTTTATATTCACTTATATGATTGTTTTTCTGTGTTTCAGACACATCTGCGTATCATTAGGTCCAGGTACGTCTCTTTAACCCCTTCCCCCCGGGCCCACCTTCTAAAGGACAGGACTGAGATCCGGGGGATCTGGCCGAAAAATGTTGTAATAGGCCTAGCCATATCTTTTTTATTTTAACTGTTAGATAATTCACAAACATCTCATAACGTAGCCCTCTTTTGTATCTGTAGACTGGAGTTGAGTGGAGCTCTTTAGGTCAACTGGTTTGGTTGCGATGACGCTTTCCGTGAAGAGCATTTATCCACGGATAGAGCAATATCAGAAAATAATAAACACTAATTCTTGTTCTACTAAACAATAACAACAAAAGTCGGACTTCTCCTTCTTGGTTTTCAAGGTGCGCAAAAATCCGAATGGCTTTGTTTACATATGGTTTGATGCACGGCTTTCAAAGACGCTTAATAGGCTTTCAAGCTTACGGATTTCATAAGGACACTGGGGCTCCTGCTCTTTGCAAGGGGTGTCATTTTAAAATGCTGCCCGGGTGGGAAGGGCTAAGGTTTTGTGATCAAAAGGAGACACATGCCATATTTGCCTTTTCTCTCTTAAACAAAAACAGGTAAAACAAAGGTGTTGATGTTCTTTAAATATATATACATTTTGCTTCTGTCAGCCTTTAATACATTGGGAATTGGGGGTAGGGGGTACCCCCAATTTCCAATGTATTTTAGGCTGACAGAAGCAACTCAACAAAATAATATGTATACCCATTTGTGCGTCTGTATTGGGCATCGTACCCTATCTCATATCTTAGTATTTTCATATAACAAATATTTGTATCAAAACTAACTAAATTGGCTATTGAAAGACAAATGAATGCCAATAACAGTTATTGAAGAATAGTATATTTCTATTATTGTTTGGTTTAGATTTACAGCACTATACTCTATAAATTTCAATGGAAATAACATATATTGTTTTACATCTAACCAATATATCAAAATATTTCCAATATACATATATTGTAAGTATACAAACTTGTGTTAAATTACTGTACGTTATTGATAACAAATAGTATTACCTACAATTCTGAGAACATAATTGATTTCCTAAAAGTGCCAAGAAAATAAAATTAAGTCGAAAATATTTAATTTAATTATTTGCCCCATGGCTCTAGTAGCTTTGCCTTTTGTAGTTATACAAACACGAAAACTATTTGAATTTGTTGTCATCCTGTGGTAGTGCTGAGTGTAGCCTTTTATGAACATATTTCCCGCCTCTGCTTCTCATATACACACCGTGAAATTGGAACAGTTAAGGCTCACAAAAATCCAATATTGCTGAACCGAGCGAAACATGTTTCTGACAGGTATTTGGCGAGCTATCTAGGTTGGGTATGAAGGACTGAAGGAGAAGAAGGAAGGAAGAGAAGACTATGAAATGGAGAAACAAACACTACATTAAGAAAACGAAATATTGATAAAGTACAAGGAATTAATATGAAGTTGAAGGCCAAACAAAACTAAATGTTATGGTTCTGCTTGAACTAAATGTATATAATCTAATTGAGGTTACGTTTTTACCCCCATTTGTTTGTATGTCTTGTGACGTTAACCACTCCGTTAGAACCGCATGGCTTGTCCTACAGTGACTCCCTAGGATCGCCAGGGCAGTGGATGGGGCTACAGTTTATGTATTAGAGTGTGCTTTATTTCATATGAAAGCTCGTGTCATGGGCAGTCCAGAAAGGCTCTTTGTTTTCACCCATGTCTAGGCTTTATATATTTAATTGTAAAGTATATGTTTTATCATTAACTAGTAATGATGGGATATGGGAGAGAGAGAGAGAGTAGAACAGAGTGAGAGGGAGCGCGCAGTGTTTTTGTCCCGCTCGATGACGTCACGGCTGGCTGCCTCGTGGGGGTTGGTTGAGAGAGGTCCTTCCCATGCTGTTAGCTCCCTTGCTAGTGGCTAGAGGACTTGTAACCGCTTTTTTCCCACGCGGCTCGAGCTGGTGCGAGTATATATACAGTTCCTCGCCACTCTCTCCCTCAGATCTGGTTTCTAGAATGCACCCTTCTTTTTCCCTTGCTACCTGTCCCCTGCTCTGCACCTGAGAATCTTTTCCTCTGCCTATCTCTCTCATTTTCCATATCTTTCACCACCTTTTATTAATATTATACCCCCTCTGGTTAACTCTGCAAAATCAGCTTCATGCTGGCCAGTTGTATTGTGCGTTAAGGTCTGATATAACCTATGTATGTAGTTGTTAAGATAAGTGGATCACGAAGCATTGGTTGGCTTTCATAGTACCGCTTCCTTTAATTATTAGTGTTCTGCTGGATTAGATAATGCTAGACTAGGGGTCGGATATTATAAGGTATTGTTTCCTATGAGTGCTGGCTTTAGTTAAAAGCTGCACGACATACCTGAGAACTGGAGTTGATTGAGTAAATTCTAGTCTGTGTGCCATTGAGAGTAGAGCATGCACGAATGAGGGCTTTTTGCCTATACCATTCTGCACTGTTCTAAGCTCGTTGTTTGTCTTTGAGGTACGCCAGGAGAACGCTTAATACTTCGGTATTAAGGTTTCTCAAGAGAGCTACCCTTCATTATAACGTAATATTTGACGCACTGACTTGAGATTTGCTCTAGGCTATGCGGCATTCCATGCGCACCAGTATCTCGTATCATTGACTCTAGCTAGACTTTATCAGTCACAGTAGACATTAAGTATATTAACCTAATTACTCTTTTTATGCATACCCATTTATTATTACACAAGCATTTCGCAGCCTAGTTTGATGTATGGAGACACAAACGACTTAGGCTCTTTTTGTTGATAGGAATACTGCATTGTCGTGGCGATTATTATTGTTGTAGTGTTTAGGATATTCTTGGCTCCGACGGCATTATATATTCTGCCTTTTTGTGTGCATAGCCTGCACGAGCATTGTTCCGCTGCCTGCCTTTTTGGGTTCCATTTCCGATACGAGCATCTTTATAGCATCTAACATTTAACCCTTAAAAAGCGGCTCACCACTTAAGTCGTGTTGAAAAAACTGGCAAAAAACGGGTGAAAAAAGGGTGGAAATCGAGTGAAAATGGGTGGGATAGTAATGATCCATACGTCCGACATCTGTGGCCTCCCGGCCCACACTAACTCCAGTTCCCCCACCGCGCGTGAGGATGACAGTGTAATCAATAGTTCGCTAAAAGTGAGCAAGGTAGCAAAATCTGCTAAACTTCCATCTTCGAGGTAACACTGTCAGTGCTCCACGAGTGCTACGTAGCTGTATGTGGCGTCATTGTGTAGCGATTTCCACCTAGTTTTCGGCGCAATACAGTTCCTTTCATACTGATGGTGATATAGCAGTCAGAACGGCCCAGAAAGGCCCAAAACGGCCACAGAGCACCCGCTAGAGGAGGGTTAAAGAAGATTCCTTGTTAGTGTTGAAGGACTTTAGTGCACTTTCTTTCATGCAGGAGTGCCCGACATTTATTGATTAAAGTAACGTAAGCTGTAACTTCTCTTACCACCTTACTTTGCATACCATAACCAAGCACCTTCGGTTATAGGTAGTAATAGGCTGTTTTCACATAACATTAAGCCTAGAGTAGACGCACATTTATTGAGAGTTTGATAGCCTATTATTGCATATAGAACTCTGTAGAGTATTTGTGTTCTTTGTTCACTGGGAATATACATCAGAGGTTGGATCTAGCGCTTTCTGTTGTAGCATTTATGCCATTACTAGTCCAATGAATAAGAGCCCTGATATATTTGAACCCCAGTCGTAACAGTCTTAAAGCACTTTATCTCGTAGAGATAATTAAGAACCAATTTTCACGAAATGTTGTGACCGAATAGGGTATGTGCCAAGGAAGACACGATTCAATTTAAGAGGCGACATATAATTTATGAACCGATGTTCACAAACTTTGGTAGACAGATAGGATATGCATCAAGGAAGAAGTGATTCAATTTAACACATAAAGAGCGGGTGGTGAGGTATTTTACACCGAGCCGCCCAGCGGGCACAATCCCGAAATATTCGCTCACTTTCACTCCCCCTATCGCCGTTACTATGGCTCCAATGGAACGAAACGAAACGATAATTTATGGAACGAGGAACTCTCCGTCTCCCCATAGAAGTCTATTCTAGATGTTGTGAGCGAGTGTGCAGGGTGGGAGGAGGTGAGGAAGAGAGGCTACTTTTTGGTCTATTTCCCGGGCGCGTTCAGATGCGTTCGCTTTGTCCTGACTTCGGCCTCACGCGCGTCTATTATTCCTTTGGTAAGCAGTCTTTTTTTCTCTTATTTCTCCTTATTTCTGTATTCTCTGTATTTTCGCTCTCTCTCTCTCTCTCTCTCATTCCTCCTGTCTGTCTGTCTGACTCTCTCTCTCTCTCTCTCTCTCTCTCTGGCTAGCTCGCTTGCCCCCTCTCTCTCTCTCACTTTCTCATTCGTACGCGGTGTCTCACTCTCTCTCCATTTCTCTCTTCCTCATCCGTATATGTAATTCTCATTATTATTTTCTCTAATCCCTCTTTCTTTATTTGCTTGTAATATTTCTGTATTATTATATCTTTTTCACTCTTTCTTCAGTTCAGTTTCTGTATTCTCTCTTTCTCTCTCTCTTCCTCATCCGTATATGTAATTCTCATTATTATTTTCTCTAACTATTCACTCTATTTCTTTTATCTGCTTGTAATATTTCTGTATTATTATATCTTTTTCACTCTTTCTTCAGTTGTTTCAGTTTTCTCTCTTTCATTTCTCATCATTCTCTAGATTTCATTCCTTACAATCTACCGTACACCGATATATACGCCTATCAAATGATTGCAATCAATACACGGTATATATATATATATATATATATATATATATATATATATATATATATATATACTGTATATTGGTGTATATTGATTGCAATCATTTGATAGGCGTATATATCACGGTATACGGTAGATTTCATTCCTTACAATCTACCGTACACCGTGATATATACGCCTATCAAATGATTGCAATCAATATACACCATTATACAGTATATATATATATATGTATATACCGTATATTGATTGCAATCATTTGATAGGCGTATATATCACGGTGTACGATAGATTTCTTTCCTTACGAAGGTGACCTTGAAATTGCTAGGACTCTTCTCTCTCTTTTTGTAAGGAAAGAAATCTACCGTACACCGTGATATATACGCCGCCTATCAAATGATTGCAATCAATGCTGTTTGGTGCTATACAACAACTTTCCTTCCTTTTCCTGCAATCTCCTGTTTTTTTCCCCACGGTGGTTAGCAGGCCAATGAGGAAGACTTTTGAGTCTGGTGGATTTTCAGGAGATTTGGCATTCTTTTTCTGTTTCTAGTCTTTTCTAAACAAATAAAATCCACCGCTACTGCTCCCCCCTGGATATGGTGTCTTTGGGGCTTGTTTTATACCTTACCCAGATGTGATGGCTCCGTCTGGGTCGACCTGTTTATATCCATCTTTATGTATTTGTATATGGATTGCTTTCAACTTTTTCTGTTTTTGTTTCTACTTTTGTCCTGTGATATAGAAGTTAATCCCGATCCTCACAGACAACTTGCTACAAGTTGTCGTGTATTTTATTCCAATATTCGTGGTCTCTATAAGAACATCAAGGATCTTACATTGGCATCTGTTGATTATGATATTGTCTTTTGTTCTGAAACCCTTGTCTCTGGTTATAGAGATTATTCTGAACTTCTTATACCTAACTTCGGTAAACCAGTTCTTATTCGGCGTGATTCTATTCCTCTTGCTCGTGGAATGAGCTTGTATATTAGATCTGGGTATAATGCTCAGCACTTAACTAAGCATATTTGTAAATGCCATGAGATGCAGTTAGTTAAAGTTTCCAGCAAGTATCATAATCATTACATTTTTAGCCTGTACAGAAATCCTGATGTTAACAATGACATATATGACTGCCTTTTAACAGCCATGGCTTCAATACAGTCTGTAGATGTCAAATCATTTTTTATTTTTGTTGGTGATGTCAATGCGCATCATCAAGAGTGGTTGAACACGGTCTCTCCAACTAATAGAAATGGTCATGCTGCATTGGATTTTGCAAACTTATCTGGTTGTGAACAGCTAATCCAAGGACCTACTCATATGTCTGAAAATTGTCTTGATCTAGTACTATAACAGACATTCCTGCTGGCGTTGTAGAAACCTCTTTTCTCAGTTCCTTGTACTGTTGGCACTTCCGACCACAATGCCATGCATGTGTTAATAACTATTCTTGATCTAGTACTAACAGACATTCCTGGAAACCTCCGTTCTTGTACCTGTTGGCACTTCCGACCACAATGCCATCATGTGTAAATTAATCTTGATTTTTCTGTTCCTGATATTACTCTCTCACGTAAAGTCTACCTTAAATCCCGGGTTAACTGGGGCAACGTTTGTAATGATGTTTGTAATATTGAGTGGAATCACATAAGATCTCATGACCCGGTTTCAGCTCTCAACAATTCCCTTCTTGGTATCCTTCGCAAAAGAGTTCCATCAAAGACAAGTCTCGTATCGGGGATAAAGCATGGTTTAATGATGACTGCCAGCGTGGACTTGATGACAAACAGGCTGCATATCGTCTATGGAGGCGTAATCAAAACCCCCTTGCATTGGGAAAATTATGTTTTTAAAAGGGCAGCTGCGCAGAGAGTTTATGATGGTGCTGAGAGGGATTATAACTCCCATCTTCAGGATGTTCTGGCAGGAGCTACACAGCCTCATAAATGGTGGTCCGCTTTGAAATCCTCTTTATTTGGAATAGATTCCTCCATGCCTCCTCTTTGTGATTCTGATGGCTCCATCTCTTTTTATCCATTATCGAAGGCCAATATTCTATCTAATATTTTTATTAATAAGCAGAGTAATCAGGAATTGTCTTTGCCATTGACATGTTTCCCTAGACCCAACCTCAATTCAATGGCATTCAAATCAGCTGAACTGAAAAGGTACTTGCTGGATCTTGATACCTATGGTGGCACAGACCCGGATGGGTTTTTCCCTCTCTTTTTTAAAAAGGTTGCAGTGGTCTTGGCACCTAAATTGGCAGTGGTGTTTAGGTTGCTTTTGAAATCAGGTAGTTTTCCTCTTTGCTGGCGTAAGGCTATTATCACTCCTAGTCCAAAGGGAAATACTGCCTCATCATCTCCTAATGACTATCGCCCTATCTCCATTACACCTATCCTATCCAAGCTCTAGGAGAGGCTTTTGTCCAGACGCCTTTCCTCTTATTGTAATAGTCATAATTTGATACCAAACTCACAGTTTGGTTTTTGTAAGGGACTGGGTACATGTGATGCACTTCTGACACTCACCCATGACTTGCAATCTTCATTGGACCAGGGACATGAGTCTTGTGTCGTGGCTATTGACTTTAGTTCTGCTTTTGATTTAGTCAACCATAAAGCACTTCTGTTTAAGTTACAGCTCATTGGTATTGGTGGCAATTTTTTAAGGATCTTTGAAGATTTTTTGACGAAAAGATCTCAGTCTGTGGTCATTGATGGGTGTCATTCCCCTTCTGTTACTGTTGTTTCTGGTGTTCCACAAGGCAGTGTCCTTGGGCCTTTGCTTTTTATTATTTTTACTGCTGACCTGTGTTCCGAGCTTGAAAATAAACTAATCTCCTATGCTGATGATACAACTTTATATGCGTCAATTGCATCACCAATAGATCGACACGTAATTGCTACTGCTCTGAATAGGGATTTAGCCAAAATTACATCATGGTGTGAACTTTGGGGCATGAAACTTAATGCTAGTAAAACACACTCCATTATCATCAGCAGATCTCGTACCTTGGATCCTCCCCATCCTTATCTACAAGTTTCTGGCGAGCAAATTGAGAATGTGGATACTCTGCGTTTGTTAGGAGTTACTCTTGATCCAAAACTTACTTTTGAAAAGCATATTAGTTCTTTCTCCTCTTCCATTTCCCAAAAAATTGGTCTGCTTCGCAAGGTTTATAAAACATTTGCTTGTGACGCCACAGTTATCAAGTCTTTTTATGCTTTTATTTTGCCACATTTCGAGTACTGCTCACCTGTCTGGTTGTCAGCAGCTGACTGCCATCTCAAGTTGCTTGACAGGTCGCTAAATTCCATCAGTTTTATTCTACCTAATTTGTCGCTTGATCTGTGTCATCGACGTAAAGTTGGTGCCCTTAGTCTTTTATTTAAAGTTTTTAACAACCCTCAGCATCCCTTACATGGGGTTCTGCCTGGGCCCTATGTCCGGGCTCGTGCAACTAGATTCACAAGCAATCTTAATTATCTTGCCATGAGCCGTGTTAATTTTTCTACTACACAGTTTTCACGGTGTTTTGTGCCGGCCATGGTTGACTTGTGGAATAAGTTGCCAAATGAGCTAGTCAATTCAGCTCATATCTCCATTTTTAAGTCTAGAGTTAATGCTTTTTTGCAGCATTAATTCTAATTTTTAAACTTATTTTATTCTATTTTATTGTATTATATTTAAGCTTGATATCCTCCACTGCATAATATGTTATCTGTGTTTAATATGTGTATATGTACAGTACAGTATACAGTGTATGTTTTTATTTTTTCCTAAGTTGCCATAGTCTCTCTCCAGTGCCTCCGGGTGTTTTGTGTGGATTGATCTTGATGGTGTTTCTGCACCCTGGTTGGAGATTTCGGCATCTCATATAATAATAATAATAATAATCAATATACGGTATTGCAATCATTTGATAGGCGTATATATCACTGTGTACGGTAGATTGTAAGGAATTAAATCTACCGTACACCGTGATATATACGTCTATCAAATGATTGCAATCAATATACACCAATATACAGTATATATATATATATATATATATATACCGCATATTGATTGCAATTATTTGATAGGCGTATATATCACGGTGTACGGTAGATTGTAAGGAATGAAATCTACCGTACACCGTGATATAATTATACGCCTATCAAATGATTGCAATCAATATACACCAATATGCAGTATATATATATATATATATATATACCGTATATTGATTTCACTCTTTCTTCAGTTCAGTTTCTGCATTCTCTCTCTCTCTCTCTCTCTCTGTTTCGCTTGCTTTGCTTGCAGGATTTTTGTTTTTGATTTATATATAATATTATTTCAACACATTTCCAAATCACCCTATGGGGTAGTGTTGACGACTCATGTTTTTGTTTGTGGTGTTCCCAGGAGGTGTAATGCACATTTGATTGAGGTATGCAAAAGGCAGTTATATGATTGAGGTACGTAAAAGACAGTTATGTGATTGAGGTAGGGAAAAGGCAGAACTGCCTATAGCGAGTGTATGAATGTGATTGAGGTAGACAAAAGGCAGAACTGCCTATAGCGAGTGTATGAATGTATGTATGAATGAATGACATGGATGTATGAGGTGGACCAAGAACCAGATGGATGGATGAGATTCGAAAATTATGGATGTAATGGGTGATGTTGCTGATGATGATGAATGCACTTGTATTTGGGTAGTGTGCTATTCCACCATATGAATGATTGAATGACATGAATTCATGAGGTAGTTTGAAATAGATGAATGAATGATTGAATGAAGTTATGAATGATTGGCAAGAAGGGAGGAGGTCTAGAAGTGTTCCAGTGTGTGGTACTCGGTGTAGCAAGGAGAAATGCACAGTCCTACATTACACTGACTACACATGACCGAGGTTTCGTTCCTGATTTGGGCCCTCCTTGTTGTGTGTTTGCAGACGTGGCACTGCTTCAGTCCGTGCATCCGGTTGGATGCGATTTGTGATGCTGAGCGGGGGCAATACACAATCTTGTGGGTCGCGAGGTAGTCCCGGCACTCAAGGCGGTAAGGCAGATTCACGACCGCCCTCGGAGGTGGTAGCACATGTGTGGTTCCGTGCTTCCTGAGGATGGAGTCGATGATGTCCTTGGCGAACAGCCTTACAGAGCTCCTCCTTCCTGTCCGCGTCATCCACAGGTTGTACGCGTTCAGGATAGTGACATCAAGAAGATGGAGTACAACCTTCTTGTACCACTTACAGGTCTTCCTGAGGCAGTCAACAGCAGTGATTTGCATGTCACTCTTATCCACCAACCGCATGCTTATATTGTAGTCCATAACAACGTCAGGTTTGGAGATAGCTACTAGATGCATGTCGCGGGTGACAGGGTCCACCTGGTATCTCTTCTTCCCGCTATCTCGCATTGTGGACTTGTGAAAGGTGGAGAGGACATTGACTGGCTTTGTGTCATCCCAACAAATAGCCAGTATACTGTCACTGCTGCTCTTCTTCCGGATGATGTCTCCTTTCCGTGTATTAGGAAACTTGGGCCAGTGTTTTCTGTTTGACCTGACAGTTCCACAGCTTCCCGTGCTCCTTGTAAGGAGATACCTGGCAAGGAGAGGAGAGGTGTAGAAATTGTCGGTGTACAAGATACGGTTGGCAACCAGATACGGCTCCATCAGTGTCTTCACAACCGCCCCTGAAAGACCCAGAGGGTCGTTTGGAATGTCCACATCAGTAGCGGTGTAGATGATGAGGTCCACCACGTATCCTGTCTCGCAGTCACACAGTACAAAGAACTTGATCCCGAAGCGGTGACGCTTCGACGGAATGTACTGCCGGAAAGAGAGTCGTCCACGGAAGAGGATCAAGGACTCATCGATCACGACATTCTGAAAAGGTTTGAAAAACCGGCGATACCTGTTCAGGAGGGAGTTCAGGAATAGCCGGACTTTCCAAAGTTTGTCAGCTCCGTGTGCCGCAGTGTTATCTACAAAGTGCAAGCAATTGAGAATTTGTCTGTATTGGTCCCTGGGCATGTAGGTATTGAAGACTGGCATTGATCTAATATCATGCATCAGCCAATAATCCAGAACATTGTGTTTTCTCAAGTGGGGCATTAGCATTGTGAGGCCCAAATACACGAGGAGCTCAGGGATATCAATGGGCGTCCATCTCCTCATGTGGGGCGAGGTCATCTCTTAGGAGTGCTGCCTTGCATACAGGTTTGTCTCCCTTACCATGTCCCCGAGCAATTCATCGTCGAAGAATGCCAGGAAGAAGTGATAAAGGGTATCATCCTCTGTGCAGGGAAAGCCAGGCTGGATGCCATTGGTACCATTATCAAAATTGGGTGGAACCCCAGGCATATCCCGAGGTTGGCAGTCCTCCCACTGAAAGAGAGAAGGCTCGTCCGGCCTCCTGCCCCTCCCGACACCTCCTGGGGCACATCCTGGGGCACCTTCCCGAGCACCTCCTCGGGCCCTTCCTCGGGCACCTTGCTGTGCCGGTCCCTGCTGTGGCTGTGGCTGTCCGTGTTGTGGCGGTCCCTGCTGTGGCTGTGGCTGTCCCTGCTGTGGCTGTGCCTGCCCGCCATCAGAGTCGCTTGCCGGCGCGGGGATATCCTGGCTTCAGGCGAATCGGGAGAGCTTGAGCCGGTGCCGGCATCACTTTCGGACATCGCCAGCTGACGCCTGGTCCTCCTCGTCCGCTGCATCCTGGGTGGCGTTGACAACCTGGGAGGAGCATCAACAGCTGGTGTAGACGTCGCTGGTCCTGGTTGTCCATGGGCGGGGATAATTGGTAGCTGCGCTACCCCCCGAGATGTTCGCAAGCTCAACGGGCATCATTGGAGGCTCTGACGAGGCTCGTTGCCTGCTGGATGGGCCTGGCTGTGGGGATAACGATCTTGGTCCTTGGTCGTTTGGCCAGTCTGGTGTTGCCTATAAAAATTGTGGGAATGGTATTTCGTATGAGGGATGTGCAGACTCAAACTTTACAAATAAGACATGATTTATTTGAGAGAGAGAGAGAGAGAGAGAGAGAGAGAGAGAGAGAGAGAGAGAGAGAGAGAGAAAGGAAGAGTCCTAGCAATTTCAAGGTCACCTGCGTAAGGTATGATATCTACCGTACACCGTGATATATACGCCTATCAAATGATTGCAATCAATATACGGTATATATATATATATATATATATATATATATATATATATACACTGTATATTGGTGTATATTGATTGCAATCATTTGATAGGCGTATATATCATGGTATACGGTAGATTTCATTCCTTACAATCTACCGTACACCGTGATATATACGCCTATCAAATGATTGCAATCAATATACGGTATATATATATATATATATATATATATATATATATATATATATAGAGAGAGAGAGAGAGAAAGAGGGAGAGAGAGGAGTCATAGCAATTTCAAGGTCACCTTCGTAAGGAAAGAAATCTACCGTACACCGTGATATATATGCCTATCAAATGATTGCAATCAATATACGGTCAATATACACCAATATACAGTATATATATATATATATATATATATATATATATATATACCGTATATTGCTTGCAATCATTTGATAGGCGTATATATCACGGTGTACGGTAGATTTCTTTCCTTACGAAGGTGACCTTGAAATTGCTATGACTCCTCTCTCTCCCTCTCTCTCTCTATATATATATATATATATATATACAGTATATATATATATATATATATATATATATATATATATATATATATATATACAGTATATATATACTGTATATATAATAGGAAGAGAGAAGAGTGCTAAGAATTTCATGGTCACCTGCGTAAGGAATGAAATCTACCGTACACTATCAAATGATTGCAATCAACAGGGAGTCACGCGAAGAAATGAATAAAGAAAGGAAGAAAGGAAGGGAGAGAGAGAAAATCCTACTTGGTGGTACTGCCCGGGGGTAAGTGATAAAAGAGTGGTCTAGTAAACAGTGAGTCACACAAAGAAAGATGGGAAGAACGAAAGAGAAAGAGAAAGAGAAACAGAGAGAGAGAGAGAGAGAGAGAGAAAGTCAATTTCGCAAAAATATCATATATGGAACAATAAAATATATACATATGGTCCCCACAAGCATATAAAATATATTCAATCTTTCGATGCTAGTATTATTACTGTATTATTTCTACTCTACACCGTGATATATACGCCTATAAAATGATTGCAATCAATATAGGGTATATATATATATATACTGTATATTGCTGTATATTGATTGCAATCATTTTATAGGCGTATATATCACGGTGTACGGTAGATTTCTTACTATGAAATCTACCGTACACCATGATATTTACGCCTATAAAATTATTGCAATCAATATACAGCAATATATACAGTATATTGCTGTATATTGATTGCAATCATTTTATAGGCGTATATATCACGGTGTACGGTAGATTTCTTACTATGAAATCTACCGTACACCATGATATATACGCCTATAAAAAGAATGGAAACTCGCAAGCAATTTGAAGGGCACATGCGTAATGAAAGTATTCTACTGTACACCATGATATATACGCCTATAAAATGAATGGAAACTCACAAGCAATTTGAAGGGCACATGCGTAATGAAAGTATTCTACTGTACACCATGATATATACGCCTATAAAATGAATGGAAACTCGCAAGCAATTTGAAGGGCACATGCGTAATGAAAGTATTCTACTGTACACCGTGATATATACGCATATAAAATGAATGGAAACTCGCAAGCAATTGCAAAGTAACATGCACATATATATATATGTAATATAGGAAGACCAACACCACAATACAAGATTTTGTAAAAATTGGAATGGAAACTTTGATTCCTCATCAAAAGTACAGTAAAATATCTAATTCACCTAAATGGTTTGACCATAATTGTACTAGAGTAACTGAACAAAATGCAATAGCCTACAATGCATACACAAGATCAAAAACACATGAAGCCTTTAATTACTTTCGAAACATCATAAATCATGCCAAAACTGTATTAAACCTAACTAAATCAAACTTTCTCCACAAGCAGGCAAATAAACTTCTAAATAATCCAAATGATAACAACATATTTTGGTCTACTCTTAACTCATTCAAATCCAACTTCACTACTGCTTCATCCATTCCACCATTAAAATCTCCGACTGGCAATCTTGTAAGTGACCCACGAGGTAAAGCTAACCTTCTTGCGGATATTTTCTCCACCTACTCAACCTTAGATGAAATAAATCAAGATGTTCCTGTACTTAAATTTTATTCGCCTGATATTCCCTCACTTAAGATCCACACCAGACATGTCAAAACTATTTTGCAGAATCTCTCAGTAGATAAGGCTCCTGGTCCAGATGAAATTCCTCCAATAGTACTTAAGAATTGCTCCTTGGTGCTCGCTCCTGTATTGGCAAAAAAATTCCGTCTGTGTACTCATACCTCATGCTTCCCAGTACCCTGGAAAGAAGCAAACATCCATCCAGTTCCTAAAAAAAGTGCCTCTTCAGATCCATCAAACTACAGACCAATAGCTATAACTTCCACTCTTGGTAAGTCTTTGAAATTATATTAAATAATCACATTATTTAAGCATCTTGAGAATAATAAATTAATCAGTGATAGGCAATATGGTTTTAGACGATGTCGATCAACTGCAGACATTCTTTGCCTTCTTATGCATCAAATCAACCAAGCTACAGACCAACATGGTGAAACACATACAATAGCACTGGATATATCAAAGGCATTTGATAGAGTCTGGCATCAATCTTTATTGTCGAAGATGTCACACTACGGCCTTGCATCATTAGTTCCACTAATTTCTTCTTATCTTCATAACAGAAAAATATGTGTAATGGTAGATGGCCTTTATTCTCAATTTCACTCAATAAATGCTGGTGTTCCCCAGGGTCAGTTTTGGCCCCAACTCTGTTCCTCATTCATATCAATGATCTCATATCTACCACTCATAATCCAATACATTCCTACGCAGATGACTCAACACTCCACAGTTCCTTCACATTTACCAATTCTTTCACCCAACCCAATTTTATAAATTCAAAAATCAACACTGCAATTTCCCTGAACCAGGACCTTTCTAGAATTAATGAATGGGGACAAAAGAATCTAGTTTCATTTAATGCACAGAAAACCAAGTACATTCAATTTTCTAACCGACAGAATCTCACTGACTCCCATATATTTTTTAATGATGTCAATATTCCCACTTCCCCTAGTATTGACATTCTCGGCGTAACATTAACTACTAACTTGAGCTGGACACATTATGTTAGAAGCATTGCTAAGAATGCCTCTAAAAAACTGGGACTCCTGTACAGAGCTCGAGAATTCTTCACTGACGAGCAGTTGGCCGTAATATATAAAAGTCATGTGCGTTCTGAGATGGATTACTGTTCACCTCTGTGGGGTGGACAGTGGTTGCATTGGGGCAGTTGGACAAAATTCAAAATAAAGCTATTAGATTAATCAATAACCCTGAAATCACACAGGACCTTCCTACATTATCCATCCGAAGAAATGTTGCATCCCTTGCATTATTCTACAGATATTTTCACAGCAATTGTTCCGAGGAACTTGCTTCAATTGTGCCGCCTCTCCACATCTTTCCCCGTAGAACTAGGGCAGCTGAGAGCGCCCATGAATTTACACTTTCTCCTCCACAATGCAGAACTTCTGCTTATCAGAATTCATTTATCCCCAGAGCTACTACTCTTTGGAATTCACTTCCCTCGAATTGCTTTCCACAAACTTACAATCTACAAAGGTTTAAATCCAGTTGTTACAAACATTTTATGAATGGAGGATGCCTTTAGGCACATGGACCTTTTTGTTTTATCTGTGTTTTTCCTTCCTCCGTTCATTGTCTCAAAAAAAAAAAATAAAAAAAAAATAAAATCTTCGTTGCTTGTATTCACGTAACAAATGTACCGTATACGCTGACATAGGCCCATATGCCAATAATAAAATGATTGCAATCGCTTGCAATCAAACTTGAAAGCAATTTCAAAGTCACATGCAGATATACTGTATATCCCATATGTATAGGAAGACCAACACCACAATCTTCGTTGCTTGTATTCCCGTAACAAATGTACCGTATACGCTGACATAGGCCTAGGCCTATATGCCAATAATAAAATGATTGCAATCGCTTGCAATCAAACTTGCAAGCAATTTCAAAGTCACATGCAGATATACTGTATATCCTATATGTATAGGAAGACCAACACTACAATCTTCGTTGCTTGTATTCCCGCAAGAAATGTACCGTCCACCATGACATTACGCCAATAATAAAATGATTGTAGGCTAAATCAATCTCTCAAACAATATAAATGTACATTGTACTTACCAACACCCACACCAGTATGTTCGCCAAGCTCCTCGTCAGCATCTGCATACCTTTCTTCAACGTCTAGAACAGGTTCATCGCTCTGTTCTTTCCCACCTTCACCATTTTCGCCCCGCAAGTTATGGCGTTTGTGAAATCTGATGACAGGCTTATCCTCAATTTCTTCTTCTTCCTCACTTCCCCCACTATCACCAAGCCCTTCTATGGTTTCAGTCAATGCTATTTTAGACACCTCTGAAGAGTTCATCAGCAGAACTAACTCCTCGGCGGAGAGTGGGGCCTTACGGCTTGGCTGGCGCGACGTACTAGGGGCGGGCACCGAATCGAACACAGGCAAATCTTGTCTCTCCATCACGGCGGATAGAGCGATACTGAGCGAAGCTCACACTGTGGGGATGTGTGTGTGGGACCTTGTAGTACACCGCCTGACCGCTAGGTTTTGCTTTCCACTTAAATTAAGGCGTGAATTAGCAGCTCAACAGATGTCGTGCGCCGCCATTTAGGCCAGATTTATTTCACTCGACATATGTCGCGCGCTGCCAATTAAGGGTTAAGAGGCAATTTGGATCATGTGTCACCCTGGGGCCAGTGTTGTGCCTCTAAGTAAATGTTGTGACAAAGCCAGCGTAGACTGAGGCATATGCTCTATTAAGGGCCCTCTCTAAGGAGGGATGGGTGGATATATTTGCTCATGTATATATGTGTTATAATTGTTTTAGTTTCCTCCATAGAACTCTGTCAACCTTAAAATAATAACAAAAAACACCCCAAGACCCTCCTTCAAGATTAATTTGTAATTTTTTTTTATAGAAAAAAGTCCCGGTTGAAGGCCGATTCCTCCTAAACTACTTTGTAGTAGTAGGGGTAGGCAGCCAAGCCCAGGTAAGTACTACCGCCAAGGTTTCGGGAGGCTCAGGGAATAGACTGAATTCCATTTTCTCTCCCAGGCCTTGTAAGCTGGATACATATCTTTCTGCCTCACACATCAGGGGTACCAGGAAAACCCTTGTGATATAACATACACATCCAACATAACGACATTGCCCTACAGCGCTATCCTCTATCCATAAACCACTGCTCTTCCCACTACATATCATACATGCAACACTATACATATTTACCTAATAAATCATGGCAGTACAATTGTTAAGAGCAAAGCTGGTGGTCCCTCGGATATCCACCCCCGGCAGGGTTGGGTCATCGACACAGGGCCCTCCCGGTCGTCATCATGCGACTGTGTCAACAGCATTGCAACATCCCAAAGCTGCTTGTCGGTGCAGCTTTTTCTTTAGCAATATAAGGGGACTTCACTCTAACATCAATTCTGTACACCAATTTCTTCAAGCAGAATCCCCTACTCTCCTTTTTTTGACAGAGATTCAAGTAACATCCACATCTGACACATCTAGTTTTAATTTTCCAGGTTATCAACTGCTCCAAAATTTCAGACCAAAAGGAATTGTATGTTGCTTCGCAAAATCTGAAATTGCCCTGGAGGAGGTTACTAGTTTCAATTGTCCCTATTTTGATTATTCTATATACAAATTAATTTCTGCTGGTAAATTTAAATACATATGTTGCATCTACCGTTCCCCAAATACTCCTCCAGAGCAAAGTCTTTTTGATTCTCTGTCCTCACAACTCAGTGTCCTCAACTTAAATGCTTCTTCTGAAATCACTGTGTTGGGTGACTTTAATGTTCATAATGTTGAATGGCTCACTCATTCAGCCAGGACTGATGATGCTGGTCTTGAATGTGAGCTATTTGCAGACTCATTTAATCTCACTCAACTAGTCAACCAACCCACCCGTGTACCAGATAATCCAGATCATAATTCCCACCTGCTGGACTTGTTTTTAACAACCAATTCAGAAAATTATGATGTTACAGTGAGGTCCCCGCTTGGATCTTCTGATCACTGTCTGATACAGGCCACCTGTCTATCACCTACCACACCTTCCCACTCTGAGCATGTTTTGGTGACTAAATGGCATTACGATAGGGCAAACTGGGAGGGTCTTCAAGATATCTTTATTGATATTCCCTGGACCTCTTTTTTTCTAATGATGCACACTCCACCTTGAGCCACATACAAGATTAAATAAAAATTGGAATGGACACTTTTATTCCTTATCAAAAGTACAGTAAAAGATCTAATTCACCTAAATGGTTTGACCATAATTGTGCTAGAGTAACTGAACAAAAAGCAATAGCCTACAATGCATACACAAGATCAAAAACACATGAAGCCTTTAATTACTTTAGACAAATCAGAAATCATGCCAAAATTGTATTTAATCTAACGAAATCAAACTTCCTCCACAAGCAGGCAAATAAACTTCTAAATAATCCAAATGATAACAACATATTTTGGTCTACTCTTAACTCATTCAAATCCAACTTCACTACTGTTTCATCCATTCCACCATTAAAATCTCTGACTGGCAATCTTGTAAGTGACCCACGAGGTAAAGCTAACCTTCTTGCAGATATTTTCTCCACCAACTCAACCTTAGATGAAATAAATCAAGATGTCCCTGTACTTAATTTTAATTCGCCTGAAATTCCCTCACTTAAGATCCACACCATACATGTCAAAACTATTTTGCAGAATCTCTCAGTAGATAAAGCTCCTGGTCCAGATGAAATTCCTCCAATAGTACTTAAGAATTGCTCCTTGGTGCTCGCTCCTCTATTGCCAAAAATATTCCGTCTGTGAACTCATACCTCATGCTTCCCAGTATCCTGGAAAGAAGCAAACATCCATCCAGTTCCTAAAAAAGGTGCCTTTTCATATCCAACAAACTACAGACCAATAGCTATAACTTCCACTCTTGGCAAAGTCTTTGAAATTATATTAAATAATCACATAGTTAAGCAACTTGAGAATAATAAATTAATCAGTGATAGGCAATATGGTTTTAGATGATGTCGATCAACTGCATACATTCTTCGCCTTCTTACGCATCAAATCAACCAAGCTACAGACCAACATGGTGAAACACATACAATAGCACTGGCCATATATCTTTGATAGGGGCTCTAGGGGCTGGGCCTGAGTTGTATGCATTTGTATGTATAGGGGAAAACCCATTTTTATATGGTAGTATAGGTCCTAGGCTTAAAAAACAAATTGGGTTCTCACTCGAAATCCCTATAGATTTTGCCCAGCTTGCCCCAAAATTTGCCCGTCGGGCGAGAAACCGACGTTCATCACAAGGAATGTACGACTAGACAGTCCGATCAGCCGTCGCAAGATCCAGACAATGATCAGCATAAGGAACAGCAAGCCGAAGCCGACTGTAAAGCAAACTGTGAGACAAGTCAACATCACAGACAAGTTTATTGACATTGCTCGACACAGACTCATTACCATGAGTGAGCTCCTCAAGTATGATGTTGTACCTCGTCCCATGATATTTGACGCCGACAGCTACATGACCCACCCAGAGAAAAGTCTGCTCATACGTGAGCTTGAGCTTGTCCTGACTGATGCTAATATGCATTATAGGCATCATGATAATTCTGCATTTATTATCGATGTCATGGCCCTGGTCCGCCGCCTACCACTTCTGGGGCTGAATGCATTTGGTGACCTGCTCACACTCATGCAAAAGTCTTTAGTGATTTACCACAAACATGGCCACTGTGACTATGTCTTTGACATCTATACTGGAGAGCCTTCCATAAAAGACCAAGAACATGAGAGAAGGAGTACTGCACCTTCGATTATGTTAACTGAAATCACCCCTGAGTCTCCACTCTCACAGATGGCTAACTTCTGGCCATCACAACAGAACAAGATGATGCTGAAACAGCTTATTTACAAACATGTCGCTGTTTTTGCCAAGGACTTACCGTACCCTACTGTCGTGGGTCAGCTATCAATGCAGGGCGACGACTGGCCATGTACTTCCTTGTATAAAGACAACACAACAGTACTTCCTGAATTGTACTCACAGCTAGACGAGGCAGACTTGTGGCTGGATCTCCATGCCTTCGACTGTGCTAAGGCAGGCTACAAAACCTGTGTAGTTTTGTCCAACGACTCTGACATTGCTGTAGCCCTACTCTACCACTATCCTACCCTGAAAGAAGCAGTACTAAGCGAGCTCTGGATGCGAGGTGGACGCGGCAAAACTGTGAGATTTATCCGATTGCATATTCTGCACGAATGTCAAGGTCAAGACGTTTGCAATGTCCTTCCTGCCTTGCACTGCTTGACTGGATGTGATGCAACGAGCAAAGTAGGCACCAAGAAAGCTGCTCTCAAAGCCCAGCCCACCCAATTCCTTAGAAAATTGCTTAGAAAATTTGACCCGAGACCAAGGCTGACGCTGAAAAATTCCTCGTGCTGGTGTTAAGTGAGACTAGCCAATTTTCGTCCTTCTCACACCTTCGTGGCAAAATATATCATCAGACCAAGGCCTCATCACATCAAAATTTACCTCCGGCGTCAGAGAGTTTGCTTCCACACATAATGCGAGCCTTGTTCGGTACATACTCGATTATCCACCTCTTCCAACCCAGCATCATAGATCCACTACATTTTGGGTATCAGCTAGAGAACGACTGCCTTGTTCCAGTCACAGGGTGCAAGACTCTGAATAAGCGGTGGACAGTGACCTGTAACTGTGGCAAATGTGCTCGAGCCACATGTCCATGCCGCATGGAGGAGGTGGGCTGCACCCCTTTCTGCAAATGCATGAAGTTGCAAGATGATGCCTGCACCAATCTATATAATTAGATCTGATATGGTGGAAGTTTATACAAATTCCTTGTGATGTGGGTGTTAAACTTAACAAATTTGTGTGATATGGTAGTTGTGTAACAGTAAAACCTGCATTCCTTTTTTAACAAAAACGTATCATCTAAAATAATAAAATGACCTAAGAGATATTGAGGATTAAAAATGTCGGACCTGATTTGGTTTCTCCGGAAGAGCTTCAGAGCCGCTATCATGTAAACCAGTTCTCAAATCGACTAAATATTGCTTTTAGCGTGTTCCCCAGCCCAAAATAACTCTATTTAAATTTTGTATTTGTCAAAATCGCTCAAGAAATGGCCGAGATATGACCGGTATGGTTTCTCGCCCGACGGGCAACTTTTGGGGCAAGCTGGGCAAAATCTGTAGGGATTTCGAGCGAGAACCAAATTTTTTGTTAAAGCCTAGGACCTATACTACCATATAAAAATGCATTTTCCCCTATACATATATATGCACACAACTCTGTCCCAGCCCCAGAGGTAAAAGGCATTTGATAGAGTCTGGCATCAATCCTTATTTTCGAAGATGTCACACTACGGCCTTGCATCATTAGTTCCACTAATTTCTTCTTATCTTCATAACAGAAAAATACGTGTAATGGTAGATGGCCTGTGACGCCTACCAGAGTTGGCAGAATCGCCTCCCATTAGCCACTAGCGCTCGCCAGGGCAGTGAAATGGGCTACAGTCTATCTACAATGTTGTACTTTCTTTCTTGTGAATCGTCATGTCACAGGCAGTATAGAAGTGGTCTTTATTTTCGTATGTGACAATGCATTATATTTTATATCATCCGTTATAAGTTTATTGTATAAGACTGAATGATACAGCTAGAGAGTGTGAGTGAGTAAGTGTAGGAGGCAGAGAATTGTGCGCGTAGTGTTATGCGTTGTCTCGGTGACGTCATGCAACGGCCGGGCCCTCTGAGTGGCTGGCCGCCTTGCCGCCCTCCTGCCGCAGCAGAAGGTAGTTCCCCCGCACTCCCGCTGCCTTTGTGCCTTCCTCGCTCAGAGCTTGCTTGACCAGCATAACCTTCACACCTCCCTTGCCATCTGTCCCCGACTTCCACCTATAGAACACTTTCTCTCTCTCTCAACTTCTTACCTCTTATTCTTCTAATCTATTTAACATCATAACTCCCCTTTAGTTCTGCACGATTTCATATATCAGCCATCGTATTATATGCTAAAGCTCTCAGATATTTCATGCTTAGTTAGACATTTTGGAGGGGTTTACATTTTGTCTGTAGAGGTTCGACACACTCGCGGTGTCTCCCTACCTATTTCTTGGTTGTCTGCTGGGCTATTTAATGCTAGACTGGGGTGAGGCTATTGATGTTGTGATTTCCGATGTGTACCAGGTTTTGTTGAACTTGTACAATCGCAACGGATACGTGGGAAGCCTAGGTTGTCTTTCTGACTGTGTACCTTGTGAGTTTAGCACTGTGTTGCGAGTGAGGGCTTTTGCCTCTGCCACCCAACACTGTGCTAACTCGTTTTGCTTTGACTTGAAGAGGGTCGCAAGGAGAGAACCAGATACTAGCGATCTGGATCTCTCAAGAGAGCACCCCGTCATTTAACGTAATTTGGGCGTACAATCTTAAGGACCTCGCTAGGCTACGAGCCGCTTGCTCAGCCATTGTTTCCTAGCCTACGACATCCCAGCTAGACTTTATTCGCCTAGCAGACACCCGATTAGGATTATAAACTCTTATGTTATGTATGCAGCATATTTATTCACGTTGATTGTAAGCCTTGGTTGTTGTTGAGTTGCACAACCCGAGCAGGCTTTTGCGTTGCCTGAGGAAGTACTTCTTTAGTTGTTGGAGATAATACTATTGCGCATTTATCGTTATTCCCGTGCCAGTTAACACTGTATGTCCCTACACTTGTCATATCTTGTTCCTGCTTTATATAACAGTTCAAAATCCGATTCGATCATCTTAAGCAGCATCAGACTTTCTTCAGAAGATTCCTGTTCGATGCTTTAAGACTTTCATTCACTTTCTTTATTATACGAGTGACAGTTTATTATTGTTTAGAGTAACTTTAATTATACCTTCTTCTTGTTTGCATTAAATCATTCCAGTGATTTAATTAAGCTCTCTATCTTTTTCCTTGTATACATTATTAACGTAATTGTATGTTGTTGTGATCAGGCTGTATCAGAGATCATCAGCCTGTAGTAGTAGTGCATTTATACCGAGTTAAAGGATACCCCACTATCGCAGATTTAACTCTGGAGGGTATAGGTGTTTTGTGCGCCGGCATTATAAGTTCGAGGGTTGGATCTAGTGTTACCGTTGTGGCTGTGTGCCTTTCTAGTCCAATGATTAAGAGCCCTTGTTTTATACGAGTCCCGGTCGTAACAAATGGCGACCTTGCTTAGGATTTTGTGAACTTAGAGAAATATTGCAGGAGTGTTGTGGTCATTTGTTTTTGTTTGAATGAATATAGTGGACACGGATTTTTTTTAGCAAGTAGTATAACACTTAAGAATCTTCAAGCATTTTGGAGTGAATAGTGCTACATAAGAGTTTAGGTAAACGTTGAGAATTTTTGGTGGACACTATGTCGAAAGACGAATCTATGTACGGGGAGGAGACGAATCTATGTACGGGGAGGACACAGTACGGGAAACAGACACTGAGGTGCAGCAGCGGGGTTTGTCCGAAGGCATTAGAGTTGTAACTAGTGAGGAGGATGCAAGAAAGTTTCTGGAGATGCCTATTACTGCTAACCGGGTGTCGGGGATTGACCGGTATGGTCTCCAGTGTTTGGCCACGGTCATGGGGTATGTGGGCACTAGCAGCATGTCGAGAGGTGACCTGGTGGCCTGGGTGCGTGGGGCTTCGGGTGAAGCGGGAGCTGGGTCACCTTCGGCCCAGCCCCCATTCCACTCGACTCCTACCATGGCGCCTTCTCGGGCTCCGGAGCCGGGTACATACCCGCAGGCCGATAGTCACTGGCAGCGTGGTTTGTACTTAGGTGAGTCTCCAATTGTTGCATCTCCTCCTCCTCAAGGTTTAACTGCAGATATGCTCTTCCAGCTTGAGATGGCTAAGATGGCTAAGCAGCAGGAATACCAGCTTGAGATGGCTAAGCAACAGATTGAGTTGGCTAAGATTCAGCAACGGCAGCGGGAAGCTGAGCTTCAGATTGAGGCTACGAAGTACTGTGCAGACATAGATCTTGAGAAGTCTAGGGTGGAGTCGACAGGGCAGCATCTCGGTTCTGGGAATCGAGGTCTTGATCAGTCTTTATCGCACCTTCTTAACACCTTACGAGCGGCCTATGCGGTTTATTTATGTGTACCGCACAGCGGGGTGTTTTTAGCCAAAATAGGGCTGTTTACGTGATCATTTTCATGCCTAAATAAGACCCAGAACGTAAAACAAGTACCTATCCCTGAAAGGGCATAAACAGAGCTTTCGAATGACACCATAACGATCCTTGTATGATGGATAGTTTTCTTGCAATAACCGTGCAACGCGAGTGCAAAAAGCAGGTAATTCGGTACTTTCAGTACATAATTGAGTATGTAGCGAGTGAGAGAGGGAGGAGGAGGGAGCTGAGATTGTGTCAGTAGGTTCGCCGCGGTGGTCTGGAGCAGTATACGCTCGCTAGTCTCCTGCCACCACTTGTCTCTCTCTCTCAGCCACATTACGTGCTGAAATTGCCACTCGAGTTATGTCGAGCGCCGCCACATAGTCCAGCTTTTTTTAACTCGACTTATGTTGCTCGCCGCTAAATAAGGGTTAAGTTAGTCCCTGTATTTGACGAGTCGGGTGTCACCGAATTTTTCATGCGTTTTTAGAAGAAGTGCCGGTAGCACCAATGGCCCGAGGTTAAATGGGCAGCCCTTGTTTCCTCTAGGTTGGTTGGCAAAGGACTCAGGGCATATGATGCGTTGCCCTTGGATTCTTGCGTCGATTATGAGGTATTGAAGGAAGCTGTTCTGCAGGCGTACGAGTTACAACCAGAGACGTACAGATTGAAGTTCCGGGGTGTAACGAAGGGTCGTGAGTGCACCTTTCTTGAGCATGCCCGGGATCTGTCCGATTCATTTAGAAACTGGCTGCGTTCTGAGAAGGCATCGACGTTTGAGGAGTTGAAACAGCTGATGCTTCTAGAATAATTTTTCAAGTGTACGGGCGGCGATCTGACGTTGAATCTTAAAGAAAAAAACCCGTAAACGCTTCAGGAGGCAGCTGAGATGGCTAACCTTCGGTTATCTTCGATTCGTGGGTGCGGCTCTGCACAGAGAAGTGATGCAGGCAATAAGGAGCGTAACCCTCCCCCTCCCCGAAACACTGATACACATAATTACACTGAGAACAAGAGCAACGACACCAAAACTGGCCATAAACCTAGTACCGTCCCGTTTAGCAAGGGTCCGGGTCCTTCCTCACCTCAAGGGAAGCCCAAGGGAAAGCTAGAGTGCTTCCATTGTCATAAGGAGGGGCATTTTGCAAGAGCCTGTCCAAGCAAGCTACCTAATGCAGTTGTGTCTTTGGCTCGCAACATTGGGGTGTTCCCGAAGTCGATCTGAGTTTGCCCGGGGTATAACGTCAGAGGCTGGGACACAGCCAGTGGAGAAGAATCCGGAAGGCTCGAACCCTGTCCGCGATTTCTTTTGCGACCATCGAGGGCGTGGCTGCGTGAAGTGGGCTGGTAAGAAGCATGGAGTTGAGCTGTTGCGAGACACGGGTGCCTCTCAGACTTTGATGAAGAACATTACTGTTAGACCAATAAACGCGGCACGGGTGGTTGTGGTGCAAGGTATCAATGCTACCAGGTCATACCCGTTGGTCAGGATGGAACTGGAGGTAGATAGTGTGACACGAGAGTTGGATGTGGGAATTGTGGAGAACTTGCCTGTTGGGGGCGTCGACCTCCTTCTCGGCAACAACTTTGCGGTGCCTACTTCTGAGGTTTCACCCTTAGTCGTTGCCGAGAAGCCGGCCGACGTGAGTAGGGAGGAACAGGAGTGGGTAGAGAAGTGTCAAGTACAACCTATGGCGTGCATTGTTACTAGATCTCTTGCATCCAAAGTGTCACAGCCTATTCCTCAGTCTTCAGACGAGCGGAGGAACGGTCGGAAGGAGCAAGCTAAAGTTGGGAGTTTTGCTCCAGCGGCTCTCCTTAGCGGCTTAGTACTTGACCCAGAGATTGAGCTCCGGAGTGGCCCCAGAACCTGTCAACCCTAGTGACATGGTTGGGCGTGATGGTACTCCGCGACTTAGTAGTTCCCAGTTGGAGGAGAGTTGTGGGAACGGGGCTATCAAACACGATGACGGGGAAACATGTCATGTTAACCTGTTGGAGGAGTTTGTGAGGCAACCATCTGAACAGCCTACTGTCCCTGCGTTGGTCTGCAGCGGCCAAGGTGGAGAAGGAGAGGGGGGCAGTAGGGCACAGGTGGAGGAGAGTTGGGACTGTCATGCCTCGGCGGAGCAGTGGGCGGGGGACACGAGTCTGGTGGCTGTGGAAGCGCTAGAGCACCTGCCTGAGCAGCAGTGTGCAGCGCTCCAGCACCAGCTCGGTTCATACCCCACTGGTCGTGCCGAGCACCCGAGCCTCACAACTCAGGCGGTGCAAGATGTTCCGCGGGCAGGTCACTTGAATGTTGGTAGACCGTTAGCCTCGTTGTTTCGGTGGTTCAATGTGGGCGACGAGGCTTGGACATGGTTGTCAGGTCAGGGTCGACCCATGGCTGCCTAGGGTGGTGGTCAAAAGGAGGACTTTGAGCAGATTGGTGAGGTTGGCTGTGGAGTGGATGTGCCCAGTCGTTGCATAGCCTCCCAATGCTGCTCTAGTCGATTGCAACAGCCCTACCATAGACCGACTGTATCTGGCCATGTCGCTAAAAGCGGTGATACTGCGCAGGCGGATGTAGTCGTAAGGATTGTGGGGGTGCGCATGTATGGTATCAGCGGGGAAGCCTTAGCAATAATGAACTATGGGAGTGACTGCACAGGTGGTACTGATTGTCCCTCTCATGACCTGGCTGTTCTAGGGACGAAGGTGGAGAAGGAGGGAGACTACAGGTTAGAAGCTGTGGTCTCGGCTGGGTTGTGGGAGGGCACTAGGCAGGTTGTTCTGCGAGATAAGTTGTTTACTAGGCTGTGGCAGTGCATCCGCATGTTTGTTGCATCTCCAGGCCTGATGTACAGGGTAGTATCCGACATGGAGGCTGGAGACAGTGCAAGGTTCAAGTTAATTCCCTACCGTATAAATCCTGCTCAACAGCCTGTCGTGAAAACAGAGCTAGACGACATGTGGAAAAAGGGTCTGAGGGATAAAGGATATCGTGAGTGGTCGTTGCCAGTGAGTTTGCAACCGGAGTTGAGTGGCAAGATCCGTGTGTATGGTGATTGCAAGAGTGTGGAAGCATTATCCCTGACAGACACCTATCCATTACCCAAGGGTCTGATGGATAAGGGATATCGTGAGTGGTCGTTGCCAGTGAGTTTGCAACATGATTGAGTGGCAAGATCCGTGTGTATGGTGATTGCATGTGTGGAAGCATTATCCCTGACAGACGCCTATCCATTACCTAGAGTTGACGACACCATAGACCGCTTCGGGGCTGCATCGCTTATCACAAAGGTAGAACTAGTGAAAGGTTATTGGCAAGCCCCGTTGCCGGAAAGAGCGAAGAGAAGTGCCAGTCTTGTGATGAACTGGGCAGTTTATCAGTGCGAGGTGTTGTTTTGCTGCCAGAACACAAGTTGGATGTGTGGCATGCTAAGGGCACTGATAATGTATTGGCTGATAATTTGTCACGGGAGGGTTTGTTTGCAGGAGAACCCTCGCCGTTCAGTCAGTGTGTGTTGAGAGTGGAGAAAAATCAGGCTTGCCCCTGTAGAGCAGCCGTCAAAAACAACATTAAAATTAAATAAAAAACATCACATAAAATCTCTTTCTTTTGATAGTTAATTGTAAGTTGCCAATCTTATAGCTAAAGTCCTAAGTTGAACCTGTCTTTCACTTAAGAGGCTGGGCTCTGTGAAGCTCTCTCTGGGAGCATAGCAGGCTAAAATTATACTATTATGTTTGGGAGGGGTTATAAGATTTTATTTATGCTAAACAAAATTTTTGTTTATGATTGAGCTTTGCATTTCATTTCTGGCGGAGTTGCTGGTTGTGGCGGGGCTTGTCGGCATTCTGCCTTGTCAGATATGGAGCTCGCCTAATGTTGAGTGTCCCATATCTTGGGCGGTGTGTGACGCTTACCAGCGTTGGCAGAATCGCCTCCCGTTAGCCACTAGCGCTCGGCAGGGCAGTGAAATGGGCTACAGTCTATCTACAATGTTGTACACTCTTTCTTGTGGATCGTCATGTCACAGGCAGTATAGAAGTGGTCTTTATTTTTGTCTGTGACAATGCATCATATTTTATATCATCAGTTATATTTTTAATGTATAAAACTGAATGATACAGCTAGAGAGTGTGAGTGAGTAAGTGCAAGAGGCAGAGGGTTGTGCGCGTAGTGTTACGCGTTGTCGGTGACGTCATGCCACGGCCGGGCCCTCTGAGTGGCTGGCCGCCTTGCCGCCCTCCTGCCGCAGCAGAAGGTAGTTCCCCCGCACTCCTTGCTGCCTTTGTGCCTTCCTCGCTCAGAGCTTGTTTGACCAGCATAACCTTCACACCTCCCTTGCCATCTGTCCCCGACTTCCACCTATAGAACACTTTCTCTCTCTCTCAACTTCTTACCTCTTATTCTTCTAATCTATTTAACATCATAACTCCCCTTTGGTTCTGCACGATTTCATATATCGGCCATCGTATTATATACTGAAGCTCTCAGATATTTCATGCTTAGTTAGATATTTTGGAGGTGTTAACATTTTGTCTGTAGAGGTTCGACACACTCGCGGTGTCTCCCTACCTATTTCTTGGTTGTCTGCTGGGCTATTTAACACCTTACGAGCGGCCTATGCGGTTTATTTATGTGTACCGCACAGCGGGGTGTTTTTAGCCAAAATAGGGCTGTTTACGTGATCATTTTCATGCCTAAATAAGACCCAGAACGTAAAACAAGTACCTATCCCTGAAAGGGCATAAACAGAGCTTTCGAATGACACCATAACGATCCTTGTATGATGGATAGTTTTCTTGCAATAACCGTGCAACGCGAGTGCAAAAAGCAGGTAATTCGGTACTTTCAGTACATAATTGAGTATGTAGCGAGTGAGAGAGGGAGGAGGGAGCTGAGATTTGTGTCAGTAGGTTCGCCGCGGTGGTCTGGAGCAGTCATACGCTCGCTAGTCTCCTGCCACCACTTGTCTCTCTCTCTCAGCCACATTACGTGCTGAAATTGCCACTCGAGTTATGTCGAGCGCCGCCACATAGTCCAGCTTTATTTAACTCGACTTATGTTGCTCGCCGCTAAATAAGGGTTAATACTAGACTGGGATGAGGCTATTGATGTTGTGATTTCCGATGTGTACCAGGTTATGTTGAACTTGTACAATCGCAACGGATACGTGGGAAGCCTAGGTTGTCTTTCTGACTGTGTACCTTGTGAGTTTAACACTGTGTTGCGAGTGAGGGCTTTTGCCTCTGCCACCCAACACTGTGCTAACTAGGTTTGCTTTGACTTGAAGAGGGTCGCCAGGAGAGAACCAGATACTAGCGATCTGGATCTCTCAAGAGAGCACCCCGTCATTTAACGTAATTTGGGCATACAGTCTTAAGGACCTCGCTAGGCTACGAGCGGCTTGCTCAGCCATTGTTTCCTAGCCTACGACATCCCATCTAGACTTTATTCGCCTAGTAGACACCCGATTAGGATTATAAACTCTCATGTTATGTATGCAGCATTTTTATTCACGTTGATTGTAAGCCTTGGTTGTTGTTGAGTTGCACAACCCGAGCAGGCTTTTGCGTTGCCTGAGGAAGTACTTCTTTTGTTGTTGGAGATAATACTATTGCGCATTTATCGTTATTACCGTGCCAGTTAACACTGTATGTCCCTACACTTGTCATATCTTGTTCCAGCTTTATATAACAGTTCAAAATCCGATTCGATCATCTTAAGCAGCATCAGACTTTCTTCAGAAGATTCCTGTTCGATGCTTTAGGACTTTCATTTACTTTCTTTAATATAGGAGTGACAGTTTATTATTGTTTAGAGTAACTTTAATTATACCTTCTTCTTGTGTGCAATAAATAATTCCAGTGATTTAATTAAGCTCTCTATCTTTTTCCTTGTATACATTATTAACGTAATTGTATGTTGTTGTGATCAGGCTGTATCAGAGATCATCAGCCTGTAGTAGTAGTGCATTTATACTGAGTTAAAGGATACCCCACTATCGCAGATTTAACTCTGGAGGGTATAGGTGTTTTTGTGTGCCGGCATTATAAGTTCGAGGGTTGGATCTAGTGTTACCGTTGTGGCTGTGTTCCTTTCTAGTCCAATGATTAAGAGCCATTGTTTTATACGAGTCCCGGTCGTAACAGGCCTTTATTCTCAATTTCACTCAATAAATGCTGGTGTTCCCCAAGGATAAGTTTTGGCCCCAACTCTGTTCCTCATTCATATCAATGATCTCATATCTACCACTCATTATCCAATACGTTTCTACGCAGATGACTCAACACTCCACAGTTCCTTCACATTTACCAATTCTTTCACCCAACCCGATCTTATAAATTCAAAAATAAACACTGCAATTTCTCTGAACCAGGACCTTTCTAGAATTAATGAATGGGGACAAAAGAATCTAGTTTCCTTTAATGCACAGAAAACCAAGTACATTCAATTTTCTAACCGACAGAATCTCACTGACTCCCATATATTTTTTAATGATGTAAATATTTCCACTTCCCCTAGTATTGACATTCTCGGTGTAACATTAACTACTAACCTAAGCTGGACACATTATGTTAGAAGCATTGCTAAGAATGCCTCTAAAAAACTGGGACTCCTGTACAGAGTTCGAGAATTCTTCACTGACGAGCAGTTGGCCGTAATATATGTCATGTGCGTTCTCAGATGGATAACTGTTCAGCTCTGTGGAGTGGAAGTGGAGTGGTTGCATTGAGGCAGTTGGACAAAATTCAAAATAAGCTATTAGATTAATCAATAACCCTGCAATCACACAGGACATTCCTACATTATCCATACGAAGAAATGTTGCATCCCTTGCATTATTCTAGATATTTTCACAGCAATTGTTCCGAGGAACTTGCTTCAATTGTGCCGCGTCTCCACATCTTTCCCCGTAGAACTAGGGCAGCTGGAAGTGCCCATGAATTTACACTTTCTCCTCCACAATGCAGAACTTCTGCTTATCAAAATTCATTTATCCCCATAACTATTACTCTTTGGAATTCACTTCCCTCGAGTTGCTTTCCATAAACTTACAATCTACAACAGTTTAAATCCAGTTGTTACACAAATTTTATGAATGAAGGATGCCTTTAAGCACATGGAGCTTTTTTGTTGTATCTGTGTTTTTCCTTCCTCCGTTCATTGTCTCTTAAGAAGAAAAAAAAAAAAAAATCACTTTCGCTATCCAGGAAAATATTGACACCTACATGACACGAAATGTCTAAATATTGACAAAGGAATGGGGCGAAAAGTCTTAAAATCGACAAACTAATGAGCTGAATGTCATACAATCTGAAACTAATGTGGCTAAACATGATGAAGAAGGAGGGCCAGAAAATGGAACCATCCCCCCATAAAACTACAGAACTGCATTAATCCATCTAACGTGTTCACATATCCAATAATACAGATATGTTGAAAACTCAATATCAAACTTAACCCATAAAGAGTGAGCATCCTCTATAGATGTTTTTTGTGGTGCAATGCAAGCGTCCTCAAAATAGTAAGCACATCAAACAACATTTTCAAAACACACCAGTGGCACTAAAAACAAAACAATATGAGATTAGGAGAGAAAATTCCCCTCCATTACTTGCTACCACTCCTCCATAAGTGTCCCCCCAACCCCTTCCCCTCCCCTCCCTCCCCCTTTTTACCCCGCTTCCCCTCTCGTCAGTTATTCGGTATTTTCCCAAATATTCCCGATATTTATTGAGTATTTTCGTGTGAGGATGGCAGGGAGAGAGGGGGGAGGATGGACGAGTCTTTCTCTGACCCTCTAAGCCAGTCTCAGAACTCCTCTCGTCTCTCAGTGCCATGCAAGACAGGAGAGAAGGAGGATGTCTCTCTCTCGCCTATGTTGGTCATATTATGAATGCGGGGCTAAAATATACGTTTTTCACAAGCCACTGACTGTTACCACTTGTGTTATTGTTTTTCAATGTTGATTTGTTCATATTAAAAGTAAAATAGGTCCATATGGATAAGTATATATGATAAATATAACAATTTTCGTCAGAATTGAACCAAATACTTTTGCATGGCGGTACCTTTTGAACTGCCATAGCTTCGCCGTTTACAAGTTAAGCTATATTGAATTTTGGCGTAGGTAAACCTGTTCATGTCCATCCCTTTGAACCCGTTATAATAACAATGGTAATATTATGGAATATGCATGATATTTGATTATAATGCGCCTATGTATAAAGGTAATGATTCTTGTTGAGAAAGCAGGGACACACTATTACAAAAGTGATAATTACTGATTCACATTCGTGTACATATATATTTAATAAAATGTTAGCTTATTTTCTTGTGTATTTCGCCATTAACCTTTACACACCTATAGCACTTAATGGTGGGTGATAATCACTTGCGTGTAGGAGCTCAGAGGTAATGAGGCCTAATGCATTCCCTCAGCTTCTCATTTGCACTACAATCAGTCTACGTAGTTATATATATATATATATATATATATATATATATATATATATATATATCTATATATATATATATATATATATGATATAATATATATATATATATATATTTATATATATATATATATATATATATATATATATATATATATATTTATATATATATATATATATATATATAATTATATATATATATATATATATATACAGTATATGTACAGTATATATATTTAATGTTAAGTTGACAATATTTTATATCAGTACCCTTAACTAGCGGCCCACAACATAAGTCGAGTATAATAAATTTGGACTATCTGGCGGCGCGCGACATAGGTTGTGTGGCAATTTCAGCACGTAATGTTGCTGAGAGAGAGAGACAAGTGGTGGCAGGAGAGTAGCGAGCGTATGACTGCTCCAGACCACCGCGGCGAACCTACTGACAAGAATCCCACCTCCTCCCTCCCTCTCTCACTCGCTACATACTGAATTGTATGGGGAAAGTACCGAATTACATGTTTTTTGCACTCGTGTTGCAAGAAAGCTAGCGGTCATAAAAGGATCGTTGTGGTGTCATTGGAAAGGTCTGTTTATGCCCTTTCAGGGATAGATACTTGTTTTACGTTCTGGGTTTTATTTAGGCATGAAAATGATCACGTAAACAGCCCTATTTTGGCTAAAAACACCCCGCTGGTGGCTACATATTAATTACCGCCTAGCCCGCCAATAAGGTGTTAACAAATGTCAGAGACCAAACAACAACAAAATAAATATATTTAATATATCAATATATGGATTTGCATATAATTTCACAAGTATTGTTTTGTTTTGTGTGTTATCTAATTGTCTGATAACCAACTCTCCACACCTACTCAACAGAGACAAGCAATGTTCAAGCTGAGAACGTACACAAATTATGTATCATATTGCTTGTTGCTCATCAATGAAAATGTCATGAACTCCGTAAATCACCAATATATCTAATGTAAGATGTTCAACTGAGGTTAGCACCAAGGAAAAAACAAAACAAATCTCAATACTGGAAGATATTATTATTTTTTTTTTAATTTTGTATAATATTAAACAGTGGAAAGCTTCATAATATTGTGAACTATATATGACCCAATGCATAAACACAATTATGCAAAGCTCGCGCATACATGTCAAGCCTACACTCATAGAGTTGGCACACAATTTAAGATGGAATAACCTTATATTATAAGCACCAAATGTAGTATCCCACACCTGCAGAGATCAGCTGAATACTTGACAGTTACTCGATAATTACTTTACCGCTTTGGTTGTGGGCATATTTCTACCTATTTCCGCCATATTATGGCTCATTCAGGCACTCCTGATTGATTAGGCAAGTGTCTGAATCAAATGAAATGTATTCAGCCCAATACTAGAAGAAAATAGCTTAAAAATGACACCAAAACAAGCTTCGTAGCTCGCGGGCTTCACCCGCAGCGCTACCACAGACATACGCTAAAATTAGCAATTATCGCCATTGTCGTGATGGGGGAAGGAGGTGTGGCCTTCCACGCTCCCAGTCCCTTGCACTCGATTCTACAGGCTTTATGAGGTTTAAAAGCCTGTAAATTGCTGTAAATTGCCATGGCATTCCGGAACGTCTCCCGTTGGCAACGAGTATTTGTCATCTGAATGACCTTCCCTTCTCTGATCCTTGCTGATGTTAGCATAGCTTGGGTTAGGTCAAATTTGGCAATGCGATTCTCCTGCAAAATTAGGTATGATTACCTTAACTGTACCATGGCATAGTAGATAAAAGTGTACCCTCCAGTACCAGACTTGTTGTCATAATCAACGAGACAACACTCTCTCAGCTAAAGAGTTGGTGGTTAACTGAGCCAGTCGGCCCGGAGTAGCTGAGAGGTACCATGAGAAGTGTTGCCAACTCCTCACAGCAGTGCCTCCAAGTCAGGTTATCAGCTCTAGCTAGATACAAGCAGAACTAGCAGAACAGCTGAGAGCAGTCGCTGGTAATGGTGAAGTCACTTTTTTACTGACGGCTGTATGCCGTCGCTGGTACAGAAGGGTTTAACATAAGATAGAAGTGTTACATACATAGAGTTACGTAGATACACAGACTTACGGCCCCTACTAGGCAGTCTGGACTAAATTCTAACAACATTTGGTACTAAGTGCAAGGTAAGGATAGTAAAACTGAAGGCTCTCTCCCTACCCGCCACTATGCGACTAATACACCCTAGAAAAGAGGTGTCTTAGGAGAGAGAGAGAGAGGTAGGCTCTTTGCTTTTGATAATTTATATTTACCACTTAAATAAATAATAGACGTAGACATACCATAGTGAAATTTAAATATTTTCAACTAAATATTTAACATTTTATAACCATATCCACGGGTAAAGCATTGGGAATGTACAACATTCATTTACCATTTGGTATACCAATAAAAGGCAATGCCGTCACATACAGAAAAGTTACAGACAAAAAAATACACTTTAGATTAGCATAAGAGAGAGAGACAGAAAGAGACAGAGAGTATGGTGATATATCATAAAAATAGTAAAAGTATATAGATCTTAAGGATATCTTGTTTTGATCTAAGTTTTATCCCCACATATATATACAATTACTTTTTTTGTTTTCTTCTATATTCCAACTTACTCCCTCTCGGGCATAGCCTGAGCAGGCATTGCACCCCTATAGTATATATTGAATATGGGAATATTCATCAATCTATCTATTGCCTGACGCCGTGATCCCCGAAGGTGTGGCCACGAACGAACTGCCCCCATGCACCTGTCCCCAGTCAGTCGACGCCACTCCTCCCAACCAGCACCGCCTTCATCCATATACTTCCTCACTCCATCCTTCTACTTTTCTTTCGGTTTACCTCTCTCTCTTTGTCCTTCTACCTCGCTCTCGTACACCCTCTTAGTCATTCTCTCGCTTTCCATACGTTCCATATGGCCGAACCATCTCAAGGTGTTCCTTTTCACACTTTCCAGCACATCTACCGCCGCACCACACCTCCTTCTTACTTCCTCATTCGTCTGTCTATCCCTCCATGTAACTCCGCATGCACTTCTTAAAGTAACTCATTTCAATCCCTCTCGCTCTTGGTCTGAGTCTCTCCACCAACGTCAATGCTTCGCTTCCGTAAGTCAGTGTTGGGATTACCACACTGTCATGCAAGGACTTCTTCACTTCCATACTGACCACCCTATTTCTTGTTACTGCTTTCAGCATTCCTACAACCCTCTTCCCCTGTTGCACCTTCTCCCGCACTTCTTCATCTATAGTCCCATCTGTACTCAACACACTGCCCAGATACTTAAATGAGCTAACAGTCTCCATAGCCTGACTGTTCAACTTCACCACACACTCAGTGGCTTCACTCCATTCGAAGACCATAACCTTGCTCTTCCCCGCATTTACCTTCAGATTCCGTTTTTCATACATTTTTTCCAAACATATTTACCAGACCCTACAACTCCCATTCATTATCGCTCATCAGAACTGTATCATCAGCAAACAGCAGTACAGGTAGCTTCCACTCATTTCCCTCCATTCATACAGTGCTATTTAATCAGGGAACACTGAAGGTATTTTATTGGCGTTTCGGTGGGCTTTGTGCTAATGCAGTGATACTAGGTACAGCACAAATTCCATCCCAATAATATCTTCCCATTGATTCATCCGGATTTGAAACCGGGACCTTTGGATTACCAGTCCAGTGGCAAGACCACTCCACCACACCTCCCCTTTACTGATTCAATGGTTCATACTTTGTTGTTCTTCCTTAACATTATCATTGCTTCATCATAAACGAACTTTCATCTTTTAGTCGTGAAACTGCTATAGTTATGTATTCATAACATTTAATATGCATACAAAATTACTTCCGATGCTCGCATACTCTTAACTGTTTATTCGTATGAACGTAAGGCGATATTTCATCAACGTATCTATATTATTAAATCAGTTTGTGTGTCTGTTTGTCTGTCTGTGTGTTCTTAATAGGCGGCCGCAGTTTTGGACCTGGGGAGCTGAAACTTTGCATGTGGGTGTCAATTGACCTGGGTCAGGTCATAGAAGGGGCGAGGCCACGATCGGAGGTCGTTTCAAGGCCGAAATTGAAAACAAATTGAACAAAATGCCTGTTTGGGGAAAAAGGAGGCCTTCGATCGAAAAGGTGTATGGAACGAAAGTTGTTCGCAGCCCCCCAACATGGGAGTACTGATGAGGTCAGATCCAAAATCGGAGGTCATTTAACGGCCGAAATCGAGGTCGCCGTTTAATGAGGCACAGGGAGGTCGAGGCCGGTGATTATGGTAGTAGTAGTATTGTGATGATTGTGGTAGCAGTGATTGATGATGGTGATTATGGTAGTAGTAGTGGTGGTAGTAGTGATGGTGATTATGGTGGTACAGTATTATTACAGTTCATAAATTAATGGTAGAATTTAAACCCGGGCAACGCCGGGTACCCCTGCTAGTTAAAGTTAAAGTTAATGGGACTCGTCAGCCTTGGTTGACAAACCGTGTCTGGGTAAGTAAACCTTATACAAATCTGCACTGCTTACCTAAGGGTGAAGTAGGTTTGTGAATGAGTTGGCTGGACCCTAAGTTGAGTGGTCAATCCTATATGTCCCAAAATACACTGGCAAGGGTTGTCCTTCTCATAGGGGATAGTTATGCGTGTAATGACCTACTTAAGAGGGAAATAACACGTCAAACAATAGCTAGATGGATTAATAATCATTCTCAAGCTTTAGTTATTCGACTAATACTAACCAGAAGACAAAGCTGATACATGTCATGGTTTTTGGAAGCATTAAGACTATACATTTATTATAGTTTTCAATTGAGTTATTGAAGAGAATATGTTTTTCCGAGTGCCATAAGCTCTCAGTACTGAATACAGAGACATGATATATAAATGTTGCCAAAGCACTACTGTTGAAATGCATGAAAATGGCAGTATCATGCAAATCATGAACTGTTCAATAAGGTTTACATATTTTGTGAGGTCCAAAGTAAGATAGTATTAATTGTGTTGGGGGCGAAGAAATAAATAGAACAGTATTATGGTATATAAAAGATGAACACGAGGGGTGAGAGGCAGTAACATATACTTAAAGAGGAGGGTGAGGGAGGCAGAGGAAATTGGGTGAAAGTTATTCCAAAGGAACTGTTTGTGATTAAATTCATATATTTGATGTCAATGCTGTACATATTTCCCAATAATTTTTCTCAGTCATACACTCCCTAACATCTGGTTCATGAGGGTATGTCCTCAGAAGAATTAGATGTGGCAAAATAAATACTCATTACATCGCGTTAATCCATCTGATGCCCAGATGGAATTCTGGCCATAGTCATGCGAGAAATGTATGACTCGCCTGGTCTTGGTGAAAATCTTCAATTAATGTTTAGAAACTTAAGAAGTACCCAGAGACTGGAAGCTGGCGAAGGGATCCCATTCTATGAGAAAGGAGATTACGAATGACCTAAGAATAATTATTGGCCAATCACAATAGCTTCACATCTCTCATTGCAAAACTGGTAGAAGGGATATTAAAATATATGATACTTGAGTACCTATACATCTATATCCAACATTTGCGGAAATGTTAAGTGATTATGATAAAGGTAGATTCACAGATACCCTTTACTTAGATGTGTGTTATTTTATTGACAAAGCAGCTCAGTGTAAGCTACTGTCAACAATGAACTAACTAGACATCAATTCAGAAGTTTGATAGGTACTTGGCTGACAGATTACCAGCAACAAGTTGTAGTTAACAGCGTTTCTTATGAATACACTCCTCTCGCTTCCACAAAGATCTGTCCTTGGCCAACTGCTGTTTACCATGCCAATGACATTTATGACGGAGTAAAGTAAAGTGTTGTTGAAAAAAAAAATATATCGATCCACATTACTTTTATTGATCAAAATATATTTGTTGTGGGTTTTGCTAGGCAAATAATTGTAGATTAATCTTTCTACTTTCTAATACAATATAATAGATTGTACAAAACGTAATTGTTGTTGCTGACAATCGCTGTAGAGTGACTATTTTGGTTGGGCATACATAATTGTTTTTCGCTTAAACAAAAAATATGTTTTATTCATATAAATTAAACTATTGATGATAAATACATTATGATGACACATAAATAATGAGGTATAAAATGGTACACATTTAATTAATTCAAAATTAAAAGTATTGTTCAGCTTATAACGAAATTTGCCGGTGTGAACTTGGAAACACTATGATATGTCAACTTGGAAACACTATATTGTATAATGTCTGATATGTCAACTTGGAAACACTATATTGTATAATGTCTGATATGTCAACTTGGAAACACTATATTGTATAATGTCTGATATGTCAACTTGGAAACACTATATTGTATAATGTCTGATATGTCAACTTGGAAACACTATATTGTATAATGTCTGATATGTCAACTTGGAAACACTATATTGTATAATGTCTGATATGTCAATTATCACTGCGATAATTTGATACTATGGGATTATGTTTCTGGTTCTATAATAGTTTACGTCTTCCTCTATCTATAGATGCATAATACATGGCATGTAGAAAGGTTATTTTGAGTTTACACAGTGATAACGTATAATATTGTCTCCCGGCAGTGCAATCTAACATATCTCAATAGAAAGAGGAAATGTCTATCTACAATATTACCGTAGCAACATACCTTCACTTTACATCATTATACATGAACATTTTCAGTGACGATAAAAGGTTTATATATATGATAAACCAAATAATTTTCAAGTACTTTCCAAAATTGCAATCACAATTTATCGTCAACAGTGTTTTGTATATGAATATATTCACAACATATTATACGCTCCCGGTTCACGGACTCGTACAACGTTCATTATTCACGGTAAAGTTAAGATCAATAAATTATAGTTAACGGTATGAGGATCATAATATAATATACACATGGTCCCTACTCTTAATATTTGTATTTACAAATCGGCAATCGGCCAACAAGAAATTTAGCTTTGTAGCGGTCTATTGTAAAATTCAGTTATACCATACACTGATATCAGCTTTCACTAGATGTATATATATATATATATATATATATATATATATATATATATATATATATATATATCTGATTATATATATATATATATATATATATATATATATATAGGATGTTCTGGCCGTGCCTTTAAAGTGCGAATGTTTGAGCACATTGGTAAAAGTCCTCGATCAGGTCAATTTTTGCAAAAAAATCTTTTTCGGCCATTCGTAATCATGCTAGAGAACAAAACCATCCCTACACTCCTGAGGATTTTCAAATAGTTGCCAAGTTTCGGAGCCACTATGAACCACTAATTGGTGAAAAATTACTAATAAAAAAGATCAATTCTGAACTTAACGTTTCACACAATTCATAATGTTTTATTTTATATCATTCTCTGCAATTAGTGTCCGAAACTTGTGGATTGGTTGTATGAACAGTTGTGTTTGGTTGAGTTGGGTTAGTTTAGTTGTCCCTTAGCTATCATGGGGTGTGGATCTCTTTCGATGTGCTTAGGTTTTTGAGGTACTGTACATGGGTGTTTTTTGTATTTTTTGATTGTGTGCTTATCAATTATCAAAGAATTTTGGCTTTTTTGTTTGATGTTCATTGTTTACAGGATGGAGTTTGAGGCCAGTGGGTTATGATTAATGTTGTTTTGTATGTATGTGGGAGCTTTTTCACTAGGTATATTTCAGCTTATTAAGTGATGAATTGAATTACATTAGATCCATTTTCTTTCTAATAGTATAATACTTATTTTGTATATTTTTAGGATCAGTCTGTATAACCTGAAGATGGCACCTTGTTGATGCCGAAAATTCGAGTAATAAACATGGCGTATGGCGCAGCTCTATCTCTATTCTTCCTCTTGCTATGGAAATTGCGGTGCCCTCGGCCCCCTACTGATGTCTTATATATATATTATATAATGTAAAAAATACTATTCTGAGGTATAAAACTCTACCCTTCACATACGAGTAAGCGAGATCGTGAAGTATTGACATGTAGTTTCTGAATAGACTGTACTCTCCTCTTGCTATGTGCTTTGTCTGGCTAAACATAGCTCCCAATTTATCCAGTTGTCCAATCACAGACGCCTCAAGAGTGGAGAACATGTGCTTTAAAACAGATGAATGTGCTCATCTTCTATGACCCTAGCAGTATACAACATAGTAATCACAAGGATTGAAATGGAACATGTCATTGTCGATCATTGAAGAGTTCGATTCAAACTTGTCTTCACTTTTATGGTAGGCTCATCTGAAAGTCACGCATCCATTTTATTTTCATTCACATGGACCCTATGGTCCAATGAACTATGTAAAATAAGTTGACATTTGAGTTGTATATTCAATGTATTCCATATTTTAATTAAAATGCCTTTTCAATGTATCCAACAACATTAGTCTGTTCACCTTGTTAATTGTTTCATCAGTTGCAATGGAGGGGAAAACAAATTGACCTTTACTGAATTTAATTAATCATGGTGTATACGATGCTGGCTAAACCATTGACGTTACTCGATTCCTGTTAATTACTTTGTTTCCGGCCGTACACACACACACGCGCGCGCTCTATCTCTCTCTCTCTCGCTCTCTTATACTTAGTTCATTCAATTATTATTTACTTTATTGCAAGTTACATTAAGATATTTTACAGGATAATGGAAAATTCGATGCCATAGTACCTATCTAACAACCTAACTATTATTAATATTCACTATGATTAATGTTAATTAACTACATTATTATGCCTTAGCATTGTTGTTACGTCAGAGACCTTATATGAGGGGTGTGGAGGTGTCAGATATTGAATATAGATGTTATGCCACCCACATCCCTTACAGTAAATGTTGTTGGTCGTCCGTTGTTGTATCTTGTAGTGATGTACAGCCGTCCTTAACCCTTGTCTATCGGGGCCCGACTTAAGTCCGTATAGAAAAATTTGGACTATGTGGCGGGTCCCGACTTAAGTCTGTGTGCAATTTTGGCGCAATATTGGCTCTGAGAGAGAGACGAGCGACGGGAGGAGCCTGGGTTACCTCATGACCGCTCGCCACGACTGCCGTGGACCGACTGAGATGTACTCCACTTACATCCACCCTCATTCCCTCGCTACATACGTAATTATATAAAGAAATTACCGTATTTTAGCGATTTTGCCCTTCGGTTGCACGATCGTTGCAAGACAACCAGTGATCGTAGAAGGATGGTTTGGGTGTCATTGGAAAGCTCAATTTACACCCTTTGAGGGATACATACTTGTATTACGCTCTGGTCTTGTTTATGCATGAAAAAGAGCACAGAAACAACCCCATGTATGGTAAAAAAAAAACGCTGGGCGGCACAGTGAAATATACTCCACCACCCGCTCTTTGAGTGTTAATAATATAGTTGTTATGCCAAACACATCACTTACAGTATATTTTGTTGGTCGTCCGTTGTTGTTTCTTGTAGTGATGTACAGTCGTCCTCAATACTATAGTTGTTATGCCAAACACATCACTTACAGTATATGTTGTTGGTCGTCCGTTGTTGTCTCTTGTAGTGATGTACATCCGTCCTCAATAATATAGTTGTTATGCCAACAACATCCCTTACAGTATACATTTTTTTGTTCTATGTGAATGAGGGAGACAAAAGGCATAGCTGCCTGCAGCGAGTGCCTCCCCCAGATTTAAAAGAGTGACAGGGCCGAAATCAAGGGACGTTCGAGCTAAAATGCCTGGACACAGGGAGTTTGAAGCAATTTAAGTCATAGGAAGGGGGAAAGACTGATTCTGGGAGAGAGTTCCAGAGCTCAGCAGCTGAATAGAAGAAAGTCCGAGAATAGAAAGTCTGTTGGCCGTCCGTTGTGGTCTCTTGTAGTGATGTACAGTCGTCCTTAATAATATAGTTGTTATACCAACCACATCCCTTACAGTATATGTTGTTGGTCGTCCGTTGTTGTATCTTGTAGTGATGTACAGCCGTCCTTAATTAATAATACTAACTGAACTTCTTTTAAGCTTGTCTTGTAAACTGAGGTGTGTGTTAGCTGTACCTACCCTAGCAAAAAACGAATAGCTGATTTGGGTTGTGTAGTATCCTACTCTGTGCAACTCTCCAACTCAAGAGTGAAACAATATTTACAATATTTATTTTATTCAACAGAACTTTCTCCCTGAATTCATCTTTCCTTCATCCTTAAATTGCTTCAAACTCTGTGTGATCAGGCATTTTGGCACATATATTTCTTGATTTTGCAATGTCACTCTTTTAAATCTGGGGAAGGCACTCATCGCAGGCAGTTTAGCCTTTTGTCTCCCTTATCCACGTTGGAAAAATATAATAAAATACATTTGAATTAAATCTGTTGAGGCTAGCTATAGTTGTGTATGATTAAGTTTAAAATGTCTTTGAACATATTATTTAATTCCCTTGCTTGGAAGGTCATTTCTTAGTTGTCTATAATCGCTTAGTATAGGCCAGAAAACTGGAACAAACAAAATTACAGTATCTAAATGAGCATTGTGTTGGATTGTTACACAGTCTCTTCTTATTCACAAATATTTCAGGAGTGAGCTATTACTTCATTGTTCAGGAGTTACCAACATTATATTTTTTTGCTATTATATTCACTGTATTAATAGTGTTTGTATAGCAGTTTTATCCGGTTAAGCAACTAGCATTAATAAACAAACACGCACATGTGGGTAAATACACCAAAAACATTAATCAAATACATCAATTAAAGCATACCTCATTATGTACATTACAAAGGCAGGATTACAACGTATGCAATTACGTAGTAATGTATACCTAAGTGACAGAGCTGAAAAGGAAGGGGTGAGTTTAAATAAGGCAATCCTTCTCTAAGTTAGGTCAGCTTTACTGATATTTGGATTCAAACATTTTGTCACTGGCTGGTTTCTAGTAAAAACAACGTATAATATTTTTCCAAACTCATAATAGATTTTGTTTGTTTAGATATTCATATAGATTATGATGACCTGGAGACACGGAATACTTGCAAAATCGTATGCTTCCGGTTCCATAGGTAATTTCACAATTTTTATTTATAACTTCATATCTGACCGAACTTTTGAGGTCAGGATGCCCCATCACGTTTATTTCCAGGAGAATGGGGTGCTTGCTTGTGGCATTCTTCCCCCAACATGCAATTTTAGGCTGGGAGGATTCAAGTGGCCGTTGATTACGTCCATCTTTGGGCATTGCGGTGGGGCTTTAATTTTTCCTTTGCTAGGTGTGTTGGTGTAGCATTTACTCGTAGACATTACGTACCTAATTTAAATTTATCACTTTGGATAATGAGCCGAAACCTTTAAAAAATGCACTCATGTTCTTGGGCCTGTACTTTGATCACAGGCTCAAGCGGAAATTTCATGTCACTTATTTGATTAATTCTTGCAGTAAACGGTTAAATGTCTTTAAATACTTTTATGGCCATTATCGGGGAGCCAGCAGAACGTCTTTATTGATGGTGTACAAGTCCAAAAATTGAATATGGCTCACACGTGTATGGGTCGGTGTCCGATTGTACCTTGAGGAGGTTGGATATTTATCAGAATGTATGCTTGTGTCTGTGTCTTGTTGCCCTTCGGTGTATTCATGTGGAGCGCATGGAAGTGGAAGCTAACGTGCCACCCCTCAGTCTTTGGCTTGATCACATGCTCCTTTCATTCAGCATATCTTTACACCGTAAAGGTTCACTCGGCCTTCCGGCTTGTGGGATCCTCCTGCAGTATGAGTATAATTATGCTGTATGGGGCCCTCAAGTCGGTGGCTGTGTGGCTTAATTTCCCAACACATAAGCTATGCTATGACTTTTCTAATGTTGACGAGCTTCAAGTATTAAAGATAGCGCCTTGGGATCAGCCCACTTTTACTGTAGACACCCAATTGCTCCCTTCTCCCAAAAGTTAGGTGCCGGACATGGAAATTCGCCCGCTTTTTGGATCGGTTCTGATTAGTAACCTAGCTTCTTTCCACAAAAGTTAGTAGAGAGAGAGTGTCAGGCCATGATCCAAGACATTTTGAGAAGTCGTTTTGCAAGTTTCTTAGTGTGGGGGGATTCATGGTCCCTTCCTGGGTAACACGACATACACATGGGAACCCCCACACATAATGCATTAAAACTATCTTTAGATTATTGATTACTACCCAAATAAAACCTGTAAGCTATTGACAGAGGCAACCGGGGACCACCAGCGATAAGGACCGAAGACAGCGAGGACCAAGTACAGCCATGAACTTAAATGTAGATCCGACAAGAACCAAAAATATTATTAAAGAGCGTTCTGTGAGTTCTAAAATAACAAGTTTAAAGGTTTTCTATGCAAACGCTCATAGCCTACGCAATAAATTTTCAGATATAGTGGAGCTAGTGTTTACAGAAAATTATGATGTGATTGGCATAACAGAATCTTGGCTCAATACAGAAGATAGAGACTTTTTAGCAGAGTATTCACTTCCCGGTTATGTAATGTTTGAGAAAACCGAATATATAGAAATGGAGGTGGTGTTTTACTTTATATCAAAGAAAGTCTTAACCCTACCCTCTTGTCAAAACCTCAAATTGTGAACGTCGACACATCTTTTGTGCTAATAAAGAATAATAAAGGTACAAAAATAATACTTGCGTTAATATACAGACCTCCAGCTCAATCAGTACAAACTGGCCGAGAAATTTACGAACAAATTGCAGATGTAAGTAACTAACAAGATACCGTAATTTTTGGCGACTTTAATTTCTCTGTGACCAAGTGGGGCGATACTCTTACTTCACACTCCGGACATGACTTGTATACAAACTTGCAAGAGAGTTCGCTTTATCAATTTGTTCGAAAGCCGACCCGTGGTAATAACGTTCTTGACATTGTACTTGCAACAAAAGATGAATTAATAGAGAATTTGAATGTTGGTGATGAATTCAGTAACAGCGACCATCGTACCATAACTTTCACTTTAAAGTTTACTAGTAACAAACCAAATAGTAGCATCGAAAAAATCCCTAATTTCAAGAAAGCAAACTTTCATAAACTTAGAGCTATGTTTAAAGAAACTGACTGGAGCTTTGTTATTAACAATAACGACATAAATACATCTTGGAAGTTATTCGAAACCACTTACTTAAAAGCAGTGCAAGACTGCATACCATCGAAAATACGGCGTCCAGGCCATAATAATAAGCCCAAATGGGGGAATAAAGTTATTTCAAACTGCCTGCTTGCTAAAACATTTGCTAATGATAGATTAAAATCGTCACAAAATGACGAAGAACGGGTGAAATATGTAGAGCTACGACGCAAAGCCAAAAAGTTAATTAAGCAAAGTAAAAAGACCCTAGAGTGTCATACTGCGAATCAAAGTAAAACAAACCCGAAAGAATTCTATAGTTATATCACAAAGAAAAAAGTAGTTACTTCAACTGTTGGACCGTTAGTCGATGAAAATGGAGAATACACCAAAGACGAAGTACAAATGAGTAATGCCCTCAATACCTTCTTTGCATCAGTTTTTACAACAAAAGACCTCAGTGATATCCCTACACCATCGCCGATTCAGATTGATAATTCAGATGTTCTAAGCAATATCACCGTTACAGAGAGAGAAGTATTGAATTGTTTAGATAAACTCAAGGTAAATAAAACGCCTGGACCTGATGCAATCTCGCCTAGAGTTCTAAAGGAAGCTAAGGATGAGCTCTCCAAACCACTGACATTACTATTCAATAAATCCTTGTAGTCTGGAACTATGCCTGATCAGTGGAAGCTAGCCAACGTAACACCCATATTAAAAAAAGGCAGCAAATCCCTACCCAGTAACTATCGTCCAATTAGCTTAACCTCAGTTGTATGAAAACATGCTAGAAACGTTCATAAGAGACAGACTCGTAAATCACTCTGAGGAAAATAACATACTTAACCCTTAACTGTCGGCGAGCAACATAAGTCGAGTTAAATAAAGCTGGACTATGTGGCGGCGCTCGACATAGGTCGTGTGGCAATTTCAGCACGTAATGTTGCTGAGAGAGAGAGACAAGTGGTGGCAGGAGAGTAGCGAGCGTATGACTGCTCCAGACCACCGCGGCGAACCTACTGACACGAATCCCACCTCTTCCCTCCCTCTCTCACTCGCTATATACGGAATTGTATTGGGAAAGTGCCTAATTACATGCTTTTTGCACTCGCGTTGCACGGTTATTGCAAGAAAACTAGCCATCATAAAAGGATCGTTATGGTGTCATTCGAAAGCTCTGTTTATGCCCTTTCAGGGATAGATACTTGTTTTACATTCTGGGTCTTATTTAGGCATGAAAATGATCACGTAAACAGCCCTATTTTGGCTAAAAACACCCCGCTGGGCGGTACATATAAATAAACCGCATAGGCCGCTCGTAAGGTGTTAAAGATACTCAACACGGCTTTCGTAAAAAACGTTCCTGTTTAACAAATCTCTTTGACTTCTTCCACTATATCCTCAACCTCTACGATGAGAGTAAAGCTGTAGATATTATATACCTTGATTTTCAAAAGGCCTTTGACAAAGTTCCCCACAAACGTTTACTGCTAAAACTAAAAGCACATGGAATTCAAGACGGTGTGTTGAAATGGATAGAAAATTGGCTCAACGACAGAAAGCAAAGAGTAGTCATAAACGGTAAGGCATCTAAATGGACCCATGTAAGTAGCGGGGTACCCCAGGGATCGGTACTAGGACCAATTCTCTTTCTAATTTACATCAACGACATAGATGAGGGTCTCACCTGTACAATCTAAAAATTTGCTGACGATACAAAAATTGCAAATAGCGTACTCTCAAAAGAACATGTTGACGATATGCAACACAATCTAGATAAATTGTCATGTTGGGCCCAAATTTGGCAAATGAGTTTCAATGCAGATAAATGTAAAGTACTATATATCGGATACCACCTAAATGAGAAAGCAAACTATATCGATGAATGGCACTCAGCTTAAGAATGTAAACGAGAAACCGATCTGGGAGTAACAATATCGAGTAACCTAAAACCGAGTCAACAATGTTCAGAAGTTGTTAAGAAGGCAAACAAAATAATTGGCTTTATAGGCAGGTCATTTGAGCATAAATCCAAAGAAGTTATCCTAACACTTTACAATTCCTTAGTCCCCCCTCTTCTGGAATACTGCATTCAATCCTGGTGCCCTTATTACCAAAAAGATATAGACAAGCTAGAATGAGTTTTACGTAGAGTTACCAAAATTATACCTAGCCTAAAGAACAAACCATACGAAGAGCGTCTTAGAGAATTAAATATATTTCCTTTAACCCAGCGCAGATTAAGAGGTGACTTAATTCAAGTGTTCAAAATCATCAAAGGCATCGACAACATGAACTGTGGTAAGTACTTCACTATCGACCAATCTAATTACACGCGGGGAAACGGTTGCAAAATTATTGGTAAATCTTTTAACTCGCACGAATCTAAGAATTTCTTCTTCAATCGAGTTGTCAACTTGTGGAATGGGCTTCCCCGAGACGTTATAGTTTGCAGCACCGTTGATTCATTTAAACTCCGCTTAGACAAATATCTCGCATCAAACCCGCGACTGACTGCGTTTGTAAATGAATAACTTTATTTGATCCCCCCCTCAGTTACTAACCCATCTGTCCCCTACTAACTTCCTAATCCTGCCACGGACATTAGTTCCAGGGCAGTAGTTCCCTTTCCAATGTTCCCTTACCCACTCTAAACCACTGTTTGGACACTTGATCCTCAGTGTTTTTGGAGGACAATTAAGCAGCCTAGAAGGGTCACTAGACCTGTTGTAGCTTGATTTCCTTTTTCAATCTCAGATACACTTCTTCAAACACCATAGCACTATGCTGCTTCAGATAATGGCACCGTGATGAAAATAAAGCAAACATTTTATGAAAATGTAAACAATGAAAATAGGCCTCAAAATAAAGTCAACAGAGTAAACTATTGAAACGTTTGTATTGTAATAACCTTCAGAGCTGACGCAGGAGAACTCAAGAGTATTAACCCGTGGAGCCCCGGCTAGTTTTGTAATGTTTGCGCACCAGAACCCGGCCGGTTTTCAAAAAATGGTTTTATTCCAGAAACAATAGCGAATGGGTTAGGAATGAAGGAAAAACCACGAAAAACCGCTCAAAAAGCTTTAAAAATGGTCCTACAGAGCCCCCGAAAACAGATTTTACAAGAGTAAAAAATTGAAGGCAATTATCCCAAAAAAACAGGTTATTGCGCGCTCGCGCGCACGCACGTGGACTTTGAGAGTTTTCAACTATCGGCACGGTTGCGTGGGATACGTACACAGTTCCCATACAAATCTGAGCCCTCTTGAGTGGCTACACCTGAGGTTACGGTCGGCGCAATTAGGGTGACGCGTCAGGCGCGTCTCTGGGGCTGTGCGTTACATACATCGCCGACGCGTCAGACGCGTCGCTGGGGCTGTACGGGTTAGACATAAAGGCATTGGTTAACTTATAGGATTAGTCAAATGACAATTAACCCAGCAAGTGCGGGAAGACTCTTAACCCTCTCCGACATATGACGCGATTTTGAGCCTTCTTAAGAGTTTCCCCGGGCGACTTCGGGAAGACTCTTAAGATCCTGGTCCTAAAAAAATCCATTTAAAACACCCCAAAAAAACTTGAACCTTTTTTGTTTTTTTGTTTTTTTGCCCTGGGCCATGCCAAATATCACTCCTCCACATCCCCTCCTTCCCCACTTTCCCCCCCCCCCCCCCTCATTCAGTTATCACCTATTTTCCCTGTTATTCCCTTATTATGTGGTCTATTTTCGTGCTAACATGCTAGCAACAACGTGCTAGCGAGTTGCAAGCAGGGCGTTGTCATCATTGTTACCAAGCGTGGGAAAGAGCGAGAGAGAGAGTATTGCGCAACAGTGTCTCTCCAGACATGGGGAGGAGTGGAGGAGTGGGAGGCTGCCTCAGCCTTTGGTTATGTAACTCCCGGCCTCTATCGCCGATTTTGACCATCCAAACGCTGTTTCCACTTGTTTTATTGTTGTAACTGGTTATTAATATATTCATATTAATGGTAAAATAGGTGCATATGAATAAGTATTAACTATATTTATGGTACAATAACGACGTTAGTGATGGGAACAGCTCAAATACGTGCGCACAGGCGTGTGGTGTCTCATACCCCCCATGCGCACTTCTTAGGTTAAAAGACACAATACTCGTATTTCATTCACACTACTGATACCTTCATACATAATATCACAACAAGGAACAGAACTCATGGAAGCAATTGTACACAGTTCCCAATACAGTTCTAATAATATCTTTATGACAATAAATTAACCTCATTGTATTATCTGTAACTATCATTCTTTCAAGCCAATCGTCTCACAGGATATCCATAAAACAGCTCTGAATCATCCAATTGTCTACCTAATCACAAATCAACATTTCACACGACCCCGCTAGTGCTCTCCTCGCCTCCAATGTGTTTGCCAGGTTCCCGACCTCTTATGCATTCTCTTTATGTGTTGGTGCTATTGTAGCCTCCTTTTGATTTGGTATTCCTTTACAGCTCTTTGATCCCACACCTACCATTCCACAGGAGGCGGGAAACGTGGTTTTGAATTACATTGTATAGAGTTAGACAATAATATCCCATCTTATTCGATTGCTCGGATCATTAAACCCCTGACCAAACCGGGCACAACGTCAAACAGCAAGATTGTGCGGTAATTCAGATGACACTTGCTCACTCACCCATATCCTGTATCATTGTCGGTGTTATCATTTATTGCTAACCAAGTGACTTTAGTTTAAATAAATGGAAGTAGAAGTTTGTAGGTGGTGAACACTATGAATAACAACAAGTGAAGTGAAGCCCAATAACCAGAAACTCAAGGCCAATCGATATTTCAAAAACTGTATTGAGATGAGATGATTAAAGACCGAGTGTTCCACATGAAGTGCAGTTTTGGTCTCACATCCTAGTGGCGGCGCTCCAGGCAGCCTTGTTCAGAGCTGCCTCACTTGTCAGATTGTTATATTCAAGATCAGTCTGTAAGGTCTGATCCCATATCTTTCTTGGTCTGCCCCTTGGTGCAGCTCCCTCCAATTGGGGCAGAGAAAACCTTGTATCATGTAATGCTTCCAAAACCCAAAATCTCCATCTAGCTACCCGTCGTGAACTACCAGAAAACTATCCCTTATATTTCAACAATACAAAAATCAACCCTGCATCTTCTCTCAGTATTCTCTGTTTCTTTCTCTTCTGCTGTCTCTTGGATGGGCCATATTACCAGTCTTGCTAAGGCGGCCTCCCAGAAACTGGGAGTACTCAACCACCTCATGGGCTTCCTTACCCCTGCACAGCTGCTTGCTCTGTACAATGGCACAGTGCGTCCTTGTATTGAGTATTGTTCACATGTGTGTGGAGAAGCCTCTCACACAGCACTTCTAGACAAAGTAGAAGGGAAAGCCTTTCATATCATTAACTCCTGTCCACTGTCCGACTCTATGCAATATCTCTGTCTTCGCCGAAATGTTACATCTCTCTCGCTATTCTATCGCTACTACAATACTCAGTGTTCGTCAGAGCTCTCTGTGTATACCACCTCCTCTACATAGGGTATATAGTACCCATCTTGCAACACAATCCCACAACTCTGTGCAACTCTCCAACTCAAGAGTGAAACGATACTCCCAATCTTTCTTCTATTCAACAGCTGAGTTCTGGAACTCTCTCCCTGAATCCATCTTTCCGTCATCCTATGACTTAAATTACTTCAAACTCTGTGTGTCCAGGCATTTTGGCTCAATTTTTCCTTGAACTTGGCCGTCACTCTTTCAAATCTGGGGGAGGCACTCTACACAACCAGTTTTGCCTTTTGTCTCCCTCATCAACATAGAAAAATAAAAACAATGTTCACAGACTTGCATCTTTTCATCCAACCTAGTTGTTGTTTTGTATAGATTATATTATTGGCGTAAGTGATTGTGTGGAATGCAGATTGCTATGATGTGTTTAACTCCCACCTAGTGTGTGTGGGGGGGGGGGGGGGGGTTTCATGGAAGTGCCTGGTATGTATAATTACCAAAAATTAGCTTCATTTCATGCTCTTTTTCATGCATAAGCAAGAGCCCGAGCGTTATACAGTTATATATATGTGAAAGGGCCATGATATAGCTTTCCAAAGACACCTGAATCATCTTTGTACGACATCAGGTTATCTTGCAACGATCGTGCAACCGAAGGGGAACATCACAGAAAATTAGATATTTTGCCATTTTTGTCCTTGTTTGAGAGGTGTAGGAGGCGAGGAAGAGTTAAGGTAGACCCCAGTACCGGCCACGGAGCCGTGGCGAGCGGACCAAGACCGCATGTTGTCCCTGCAATGATCTGTCTCTCTCTCATCGCTCATAATGGCTTCAAAATGGCACCAGTCATATGACGGGCGAGGCAGGATTTTTTTTTTTTTTTTATCTTCCAACTACTCCCTCTCGGGCATAGGCTGATAGCCTTTACACTTTACCGCTGAACACGGTGAGGCCCGTGAGGTCTTGCTCCAGTCTAGGGAGTGACACATGCGAAGCTTCACGGTTCGAAGCAACTCCATCTCTGAAGCCGCCACGCCTCTGCGCTTCACAGTCTTATCCCCCACACTTGGACCCTCACTCCATGGAGTGGCCAATGTTCTCTCTCCATCATATGACAGTCTCCGCGAGTTAAGGGTTAATGGTATGGGGTGCTGTGTTCATCCATCCTCTGAACATGACCAAACCATCCAAGGCCAGTGTTGCCACTCATCTTAACCCTCCCAGACATATATGACGCGATCGAGTCATATGGTAGAGTGAACCAAAAACTCATATGACGCGATCGCGTCATATGGACTTATTATATTGCTAGAAAATAAGTTTATGACGCAATTGAGCCGGTTTTTTGGCTGGTAAGTCCGATAAGTTAGATGTACATGTGGAAAAATCTAGCAACCCCCTAGCGTCCCTGTGAGGGCCCCGCGGTGGTAGAGAGAGTCAGTTTCTTCCCATCAGCCAGCCTAGTAGGTGGGTGTGTGCAGCCCTTTAAACCAAGGGGCCTCCATTTTGCCCAGCCTGGCTGATATTACTGCCCTAATATAACCCAAACGAAGTGCTATATCGTTGGGTTATCGATGGATTATTGTGTTATTCTTATTTAGGGTATAAAAACCATGTTAGTGAAGTGTTTTGCGTGTCTGGTGTACGTGACCAAGGTGGGCTCCATGAGGGGCCATGGTTTCGCTTGTTTGTGGATCACTTTCATACCATATTGAGTCAATTATATTGCTATTTATCACTTGAAGTAGTGTATTTTACTTGTATAAGTGTTTATAGTGAAAACACTTTTA